>PVKU01014177.1:0-24477 GCA_004027475.1 Anoura caudifer
TAATAAAGGAGAACTTCCCCAATCTGGCAAAGGAAATAGACTTCCAGGAAGTCCAGGAAGCTCAGACAGTCCCAAAGAAGGTGGACCCAAGGAGGAACACACCAAGGCACATCATAATTACATTAGCCAAGATTAAAATGAAGGAGAGAATTCTAGAAGCAGCAAGGGATAAGGGGACAGTCACCTACAAAGGAGTTCCTATCAGACTGTCAGCTGATTTCTCAAAAGAGACCTTGCAGGCAAGAAGGGGCTGGAAAGAAATATTCCAAGTCATGAAAGGCAAGGACCTACATCCAAGATTGCTCCCTTCTCTGAAGACCTCTAAGTCCTTCTTTAATGGTACATCGTGACTGTGCATGCCTTAGGTAGCCCCTCCCTTGAGGGATCTTACCCGTCAATTCCTAACCAGCCATCCACCAGGGCCAAGCAGGGGGAAGTGAGGGAGAAAGCAGCCAGACTCCTCCCAAGAGGAAATGTTCTGTCTCCTTAGTGGCTCACATCCCCAATGCCTTTTCACTCAGCTCTTGCCATGGGCTCAGCTCATTGCTAATGTGGCTGCAGTCCCTAAAACCAGGCAGGATGGCTCCCAACAAGTGTGTAAATGTCTGAGAAGGTCTGAAAAGACAATGGAGCTGCCTGCTACACAAACACATAAGGAAGAGAGTTCCACGAAAACTATAGCCAATTGCAAGATGTTTTAGCTTGCTGTCAAGTCAAACAACATACCATTTTCTCCAATATTCCCACAAATATGTGAGCACTGACTGTACACCTTCATTTAGCAGCTGGTGGAGGAGAGAATGGATGCTCAGATACCATTGGATGTGGGACAAAGTGTGACCTAGTGTGAGACTCTTTAAGTGTCCCAAGGATTGCATAGTCTGTAGTCTGGGATATGGGCTAACCCTTGTTATCTTAAGATTTGGGCTGTACAGACCTCCTGTGCCCACTCTCACCTCTGACAAGTTTTGGCTGTTGTTTTATCTGCCAACTTTCTAAGGCTACATAGAATTTGTACCTGTCTAGCCGCTCCTCCATGAATTCCTGTGTGGAGCTTTATAAATATGTTGCCTGGTATTCAGCCAGATAACATTAGAGTGCTGCCTGGGAATTGCCACAGAATGGACCACCACCATAATGCTTTTTAGTTTATTCCTATCAGGTACAAAGGAAAAACTACATATCCCTGAAACACTAAGAAAAACCAAAGGACACCTTAGTAGCTCAAAATTATAAGAATGTAGAGTAGCTGGTTCTCCACCACTCACTTCTTATTCTGCATGTACATGACAGACACACTCAGCAGGATTCCAATACCTAACAATCTGCTTCTGACCAGGAAAGCCACCCACTACTCCTGACATTCTCCCCACAACACAACACAAAAATTTGGCAATAGCCGCAATGCTGCCCATGTGGAATCACAGTAATGACCTAAGTTACCTGAGAATACTCACAGCTGAATGAGCAAAGTTGTTAGAGGGACAGCCAGATAGTGAGGGAAACAGTTATATTATCGCCTTTCCCAAAAGACACGTCCTGAGAAAGTATGGAGACAGCTGGCAAGCATTTTGATCTCTCAACCTTCTTCACTAAAGTAAACTTGATAGGGATCTGTCTCTAGAATGTGAGCAAATATCAGACTTCTTCTGTTTTGTTCTCTAAATTAGGAAGGGAGCTAACTTTTTAAAAGTTGCATGAACAGGGTGTTTTTTTCTGATTAGACTTCCCTGAAAGGTTCTCAGAGCTCTTGACTGCTCACCCAGGACACCTCCATTAATATACAAGTGCATCAGGCACAGCTATTCCCACAGATTCCTAGAAAGTTAACAAGGGTCCTAGGTTTCAGAAGGAAGAGCTGAGTACAAACACTTGTTTTTGTGATCACATTAGTGCCATTGTGTTGCTTTGGAGTCTCCAATGACCCAGCTGGCTCACCGGGGATGAGGACTGGAACTACTCTCTAGAGACACTGTCACAGGTGGATGACATACAACCAAAAACACTGGGGCTGGTGTTCCATGTGTTTGGTGGAAAACCCCAGACACAGCAAAATTACCAAAAAAGTAAAATGTAGCTGGAAATACTAATTAAATCAGGTCTGAGATTCATCAACATGATTTTGAAAAAATCATACTACTTAGGACATTTTTTGGTACTCACCTTCATGGGGTTAACATTAAGAAACCATCTAAATGTAATTATATCTGCCATATAACTTTCCATGGACCCCTGTTATACTTGGAATCAGACCTTGTGCTCATATCAGACTTGAAATGCCTATGTGGTATGAGTCTCCATAATGGATTTCTATGGACGCTATCTGCCGACATGAACATTTTGTGTCACCATAAAGTGCTTTTGAACTAACTTCTCCACAATAAAGCCAAAGTGATGTGAAGTCACATGTGTTCCAAGTAAAAATAATGTCATCCTGGTCAGGTGGCTCACTTGGTACAGCATCATCCCATTCACCAAATAAGTGCTGGTTAAGTCCCCAGTCAGGGCACCTATGTAGGTTGTGGGTTCAATCCCTAATAAGGCACGTTATACAAAAAGCAAGTGATCAATGCTTCTCTCTCACATAGATGATATCTTTCTCTCTTCCTCCCTTGTGAAAAATAAATAAAATATATCTTCGTGTGAAGATATATATAAAATGTTTTAGGAGGTTGGGGTACTATAGGCATGTATTAAGTTACGGAAAAAGGTTACAAAATACCAAAATTCCAAAATTCATTTTATGAAGCCAGCATCATCCTCATCCCAAAACCAGATAAAAACACAACAAAGAAAGAAAACTTCAGGCCAATATCACTGATGAACATAGGTGCTAAAATCCTCAACAAAATATTGGCAAACTACATCCAGCAACACGTTGAAAAGATCATACACCATGATCAAATGAGATTCATCCCAGGGATGCAAGGCTGGTATAATATTTGCAAATCGATAAACATAATACACCACATAAACAAAATGAAACACAAAAATCACGTGATCATATCAATAGATGTGGAAAAAGCATTTGATAAGGTACAGCACCCACTCAGCAAAGTGGGAATAGAGGGAGCATTCCTCAACATAATAAAGGCCATATATGAGAGACCTACAGCCAACATCATACTCAATGGACTAAAACTTAAAGCTTTCCCATTAAGATTGGGAACAAGACAAGGATGCCCGCTTTCACCACTCCTATTCCACATAGTACTGGAAGTCCTAGCCACAGCAATCAGACAAGGCTATACCCACAGGAGGTCCTGGCATGACAGCTCAGTTCCTCTATTGAAAAAGTTTCTTTGGGCACCATTAGCTTTCTTAGCCCTGCTGCCTCCCTTTGATCAATCCATGAGGTGCCCTGAGTAGGAGCAAATCACACCCACAGTCTTCTCTTTTTGCTGGCCTGGCAGGTAAGCATGTGATGTTCCCATGTTCTCAAGGTCCCTGCACAGAGGCTCAGTTCCTTTTTTGAGAAAAGTCCCTGTGTGTGCCACCTACCACTCCTAACAAGTGCCCAGCTTTCCACACAATCTAACTCTCTGACCAGTCCAGAGTCTATGTGGGTCACAGCCAGTCTCCACCCAGCTCCAAGTGCCACCTGGCTCCCCAATTTCTCTGGTACTGTCCCAGCCCACGATCACCACCCTAGCCTGTGTGTCACTTACTGTCTTTTTATGCCCCCAACAACTTTACTTGTCCAGGTCTCTCCTGGTGTGGATCTAGAACTTCTCAGCTCTGGGAGGGGAGGGAGCCACTAGGCTGCTACCATTGACCTGACTCTCTTCCAATGCTCCTGAGGGTCTCCTCTGAAAAGCACAGGGACCTTCCCATTGGCCTGCAAAATCTTACCACCCATTTTTAAGCATCCTCTGCACACTTTGGCTTTGAAACTTCATATCAGCTGGGATTCTGTTGAGTGTTCACTCTTCTTTGCAAAATCATCTATGTGTCCCAGTTGGGTGCGGGAGCAAGTGGGTTCTGCTCCCACATACATCGCCATTATCTTCCTCAGATTCTTAAGATATATTCCCAGAAGCAGGATCTCTGGGTCAAAGAGCAGTTACATTTTTAATTTTTTGAGGAAACTCCATGCTGTTTCTCACAGTGGCTATGCCAATCTGCATTCCTACCAACAGTACACTAGGGTTCCCTTTTCTCTACATCCTCACTAGCTCTTGTTTTTGATGATTTATTGATGGTAGCCATTCTGGCAGGTGTGAGGAGATATCTCATTGTGGTCTTTTTTAATGTTCGCCCAAAGATGTTTATTGATTTTAGAAAGAGAGGAAGGGGTGAAGACAGAGCAAAAGTAACATAGATGTGAGTGGGAAACATTGATCAATTGCCTCCCAATATCAGGCACACAGCCTAGGTATGTGCCCTGACCACACCCTGAACTTTTTGGTTTGTGGGCACTCCAACCAATTGAGCCACCTGGCCAGGGCTCTCATTGTGGTCTTAATTTGCATCTCTCTCATGATTAGCAATACTGAGCATTTTTTCATAGGTCTCTTGACCATCTGTATGTCCTCTTTGGAGAAGTGTCTATTGAGATTCTTGACCCTTTTTTTAAATTGGATTGTTTGTCTTCCTGGTGTTGAGTTGTACAAGTTCTTTATATATTTTTGAAATTAAAACTTTATCTGATGTGTCATTGACAAATATGTCCTCCCATACACTGAGTTCCCTTTTCATTTTGTAGATGGTTACTGTTGCTGTGCAGGAGCTTTTTAATTTGATATAGTCCCATTTATTTATTTTTTCCTTTGTTTTCCTTGCCCTAGGAGACATATTGGCAAAAAAAAATTTGCTTTGAAAGATGTCTGAGATTTTACTGCCTATGTTTTCTTCTAGGATTTTTCTGGGCTTGCAGCTTACTTTTAAATGTTTTATCCATTTTGAGTTTTTTCTCTTGTATATGATGTAAGTTGGTGGTCTTTCTTTATTTCTTTCTTTCTTTTTTGCATGTACCTGTACAATTTTCCAAACACCATTTATTGAAGAGACTATCTTTACTCCATTG
Organism: Anoura caudifer; assembly: GCA_004027475.1. Lineage (NCBI taxonomy): Eukaryota > Metazoa > Chordata > Mammalia > Chiroptera > Phyllostomidae > Anoura > Anoura caudifer. The sequence goes on from PVKU01014177.1 coordinate 5,027, forward strand.
TATGCTCTTGCCTCCTTTGTCAAATATTAATTGATCACATAGGTATGGTTTTATTTCTGGGATCTCTGTGCTATTCCATTGATCTATGTGCCTGTTCTTATGCCAGTAATGAGTTAATTTTTATTACAATGGCCTTGTACTATAGTTTGATATCAGGTATTACAATCCCTCTTACTTTGTTCTTCTTTCTCAAGATTGTTGAGGCCATTCTGGGTCTTTTTTGTTGTTGTTGTATATAACTTTTTGGAATATTTGTTCTAGAACTGTGAAACATGTCATTGGTATTTTAATAGGAATTGCATTGAATCTACAGATTGCTTTAGGTAGTATGAACATTTTAATGATATTAATTTTTCAATCCATGAGCATGGTATGCTTTCACTTATTTATATTGGGTTGGCCAAAGAGTTTGGTTGCTTTCTTTTGTAAGATGGCTCCAGTAGCACTTACTTGTCTTTTACTTTATTCCAAACAGCTATCATATCAGTGTGCATTTTTTAAAAAATAACAAAATTGGTGAACTTTGTGTACCCATTTAATATTGAAGATGGAAAAAATAAGCAACATTATTGGCATATTAAGCTTTATTATTTCAAGAAAGGTACAAATGCAACTGAAATGCAATAAAACATTTGTACAGTGTATGGAGAAAGTGCTGTGACTGACCAAACATGTCAAAAGTGGTTTGTGAAGTGTCATGCTGGAGATTTCTCACTGGACAATGCTCCATGGTCAGGCGGACCAGTTGAAGTTGATAGCGAGCAAATCAAGACATTATCTGAGAACAATTAATGTTATACAACACAGGAGATAGCTGATCTACTCAAAATATCCAGACCAATAAAGTTATTGGTGAATATGAAAAAATGTGTCTTTTATTTTATGGAAAAAACCATATAGTCTTTTTGGTCAACCCAATATCTTCCTCACTTTCTTCAATATCCTGTAGTTTTCCAAGTACCTTTTGCCTCCTCAGTTAAATTTATTCCTAGGTACCTTTTGTTGTTGTTGCTGTTGTTGTTGTTGTTGTAGTAAATTGCATTGTTGTCTTAATTTCCTTTTCTGATAGTTTGTTATTGATGTATAGAAATACTTCAGATTTCTGAATGTTGCTTTTGTATCCTGATACTTTGTCAAATTCATTTATTAGCTCATGTAGCTTTTTGGTGGGGTCTTTAGAGTTTTCTATGCATAATATCATGTCTTCTGGGAATAATGACAGTTTTACTTCCTCCTTTCCAGTTTGGATGCCTTTTTATATTTTTTGTCTGATTGCTATGGCTAGGACTTCCAGTACTATGTCGAATAAGAGTGGTGAAAGTGAACCTACATTCTTGTCTTATTCCTGTTAGTTTTTACCTGTTGAGTGTGATGCTGGCAATGGGTTTATCATATGTGGCCTTTATTATGTTGAGGTATGTTCCCTCTATTCCCACTTTGTTGAAAAAATTTTAATCATAAATGGGTGCTGGATTTTATCAAATGCTTTTTCTGCATCTATTGATATGATCATGTCGTTTTTATACTTCATTTTGTTTATGTGGTGCATCACATGTATTGATTTGTAAATATTATAACAATCTTCAACCCCCAGAATGAATCCCACTTGATCATAGTGTATGATCTTTTTATTGTATTGCTGGATCTGGTTTGCTAATATTTTGTTGAGGATTTTAGCATCTATGTTCATCAGGGATATTGGCCTATAATTTTCTTTCCTTTTAGTATCTTTATCTGGTTTTGGAACTAGGATAATGCTGGTCTCGCAAAATAAGCTTAGGAGTTATACCAACTCTTAAATTTTTTGGATTAGTGTAAGAAGGATAGGTGTTACTTCTTACTTGAATGTTTGGTATAATTCACCTGTGAACCCATCTGGTCCAGGAGGTTTTTTTTATTGGGAGTCTTTTTTAATTACCACTTCAATTTCATTAGTTGTAATCTGTCTATTCAGATTTTCTGCCTTTTCTTGATTCAGTTTTGGAAAATTGTATATTTCTAGGAATTTATCCATTTCATCTAGATTGTCCAATTTGTTGGCATTTTCTTACAATCCTTTCTATTTCTTTGGTGTCAGTTGTTACCTCTCCTCTTTCATTTCTGATTTTATTTATTTGGGTCCTCTTTTTTCTTGAGTCTAGTTAAAGGTTTGTAAATCTTGTTTATCTTTTCAAGGAACCAGCTCTTGTTCTCATTGATCTTTTGCATTTTTTTTTTTTAGACTCTGTTTTGTTTATTTTTGCCCCAGTCTTCATTATTTTCTTTCTTCTACTCTGGACTTTATTTTTTTTTTTTTTTTGTAGTTCCTGTAAGTGAGAAGCTAGATTGTTTATTTGAGTTTTTTCATGTTTCCTGAAGTAGGCCTGCAGTGCTATGATTTCCTTCTTAGGGCTGCTTATGCTGTGTCTGTAGATTTGGGGTTGTTGTGTTCTCATTTTCATTTGTTTTAAGTTAACTATTGATTTCTTCTTTGATCTATTATTAACCCAGTCATTGTTTAGTAACATTGTTATTTAGCCACCATGACTTCGTGTATCTTTCAGTTTGTTTCCTGTGGTTGATTTCTAGTTTCATAGCATTATGGCCAGAGAAGATGCTTGATATGATTTCAATCTTCTTAAATTTATTGAGATTTCTTTTATGTTCTAACATGTGGTCTATCCTAGAAAAGAGTTCCATGCACTTGAAAAGAATATATATTCTGCTGCTTTGGGGTGAAATGCTCTGAAAATATTGATTAAATCCATCTGATTGAGTGTGTCATTGAAGGCCACCATTTCCTCATTGACTTTCTGTCTGGAAAACGTATCCATTGATGCCAACAGGGTGTTAATCCTTTATGTTCTTTTTTTTAAAAGAATTTCTCTAAATATAATTGCTTGTTGCTTTTCCATTTAAACTTTAAAATTATATTGTCCAGTTTGAATTTTTTTAAAAATCCCTTTTTTTATATTTTAATGAAAACTATGTTAAATTCAGGTAGCAAGTTAAAGAGAGATGCTATGCTATCTTTATGACATTGAGTTTCCTATCCAAGAACATGGTTTATCTTCATTGATAGGAAGGTGACCTAATGTAGTGGTTCCCAATCTTGAGCATTTATTCAAATCACCTGAAGAAAAGTCACAGATTGTTGGGCTCACCCCAGTTCTTCTGAGTTTCTGAGACCTTAGATCTACTAACACTTGAGAATTTGCATTTCTCACAAGTTTCCAGATAATGCTGCTGTTTGTCTTGCCACCACACTTTGAGAATAACTGGCTAGTGTGTTGATCATCTTTGAAATGGTTAGTGGGATATAAAAGAGAGACTAAAGCATATTTACAAATCAAAATAAAAAATAGGACTGGTAAATGATCCTTAGGGAGAGGAGGAAGATGACTGGTATGAGGAGTTAGAAAGGAATGTCAGCATTGTAGAGAAATCTATGGACCTGTGCTAAACTTGGCTTCCACTCACCAACTTAACTTACACCTCCCATCTAACCATGTAAAGAGATTTACCGGGAACAAATGTAACGCAAACAACTTCAGGCATTAGGGGTAGAGCAAAGTTCTGTAGTGAATCAATAACTAACTCAATAGTAGGTAGTTTTGTCCATGTGTCCTTTATAGTAGTTCCTGACAAAACCAAGGGGGAGAGTGGAAGCAAGGGAGGGAGGTGGGTTTGGCTGGGGTGGCAGAGGCAGTGGTGCGGAGAAAACGCAGACAACTGTAATTGAACAACAATCAAGTAATTTTTAAAAATAAAATGAATAATTTTTTTAAAAAAAAACTAAAAATAAAAAATAACTAATTCAATACACATGGGCACAGTTCCACAGAAGCCGCCTGTACCCAACCAGTTAGCCCCTGCCAAAGCCCATGCTTCCACTCCCAGTACTTGTCCTTGCTCTGCCCTCTTCCCCTTCCCTTTGCTCTTCCACATCCCTCCTCTGCCTGTGCAGCTCCTTTTCCAGGGCCTTCTCCTCTTTTTTTGTTTCAGGACCTTCATAATGAGTTGTATTTTAAAGACCCTTGCAGCTGATGAATGTTTCAAAACCTAAAAAGCAAATACATGGAGCACCTCAGGGACAACATTTTCATAGCTAAGTTTCTTCAAAACTTTATCCAAAAGTTCTCACAAAGGTGAAGAGAACAAACGTGCTTCCTTCCAGTTCTGTCTAAAGGCATTGTAAGTGGAGGCAGTCTGACTTTCTCACCCAGGTGTCTGGGTAACTAAGGGAAGCAGTGTCCCCATAGCCTTGGAGGGGACCAATAACCAGTGTTCTCATAGCCTTGAGACTGGGTCCGATAAGCTTTTCCCATAACATGAACTAGGCTCGCATGGGCAGAATTATGTTATGTTATATAATGTTCTGGCAGTTTTCTGGCTTTGTTACCCTCTAGTACTTAAACAGGTAGGGACTTCCTGCTAGGGCCATGATGAGGGACACACACAAGGGGACAGGTGCCACGATGGGTGCCATGCTGGGGAGCAAGAGCCGTAACGTACTACACAGAGATATGCAGATACACCCAACTAGCAGCATGTGTGGCTCACCCATCCATGAATAAAGGCATGCCAGACACCCCAACTGCTTCATGAATATTATTCCATCTATGCAAATACCATAGATCTGCCTGGACTTGAAGGTTCTCAACACAGGCATCTTGGTGGAGCAGAGTTGGGGCAGCATTAATGGGGCAATTCAATTAAAAAAGAAAAAGGCGGGGGTGGGGGAGGTGGGGAGAGTAAGTGCACTCAGCATGGACCCCATGACCTTCAGACAAAGAGTCTCATGCTCTACCAGCAGAGCTAGCCAGATTCCCTATGAACTGACTAAGCTAGCCAGACTCCCTATGAACCTAACCATAGCTTTCAAGTTAACAGGTTATAAGTTAATCCAGTTACTAGTTAGTCTGAAAGAAATTTCAGGGTTCTGAATTTTGTGGACCCAACAGAAACCAAGGATTGAGGAACCTGAAGCTTAGAGAGTGATGGATGCTATGCAGGGTCAGGGGTGCTTGCCATGAACGCAGTAATCACAGGTCCTGAGAACTCAGAATTACTGCACATTCCTTTTTGACCTGGTCACTTTGAGAATCCTTTTTCTGGGACCCATGTTCCTGAGGATGAGAGGAGCAGAGAGCCACAGGGACTAGTGCTCCGGGACCTTGTGGCTGCAGTCCCTGGCTTCCTTCTGGGCCTGAAATCCTTTTCTCCCCTAATCTTGACAATGGGGTTGTAGGGGGGAAAGCCAGGGAGGAAGGTGCCTTACATGTCAGTGGGAAAATAGGTTTAATTCACTATTTATCTGAGGCATGAGTTTGGTTTTAAATACTAAAATTTTCTGTGGCTTGAGTAAAAGACCATATTTATAACATGCAAATGTCCTGCCAAGATTTAAACCCAGATGGAATTCGGAGTCAAGGAGATTTCATTCACCTCTCCTAAGCTTTCCTTTCTCCAAACTCTGGAAGAAGAGCTGGGCTCCAGATTCCCCAGCGAAATATTCTCTGCTCCACTCACCTGAGACCAGAAGAGACTCCCTCTGCAGCGGGTGTCACCAGGCCAAGAATGTGCATCCCTCCCTGAAGCTCTCTCCAAGGACGGCTAGATTCACCTGGGTGGGTGAACCTCGAAGTGACCTGAATGGGAAAAATTTATTCACTCCATTCATTTACTGCAGTTCTGCGATACTACTTCATGCAAATTATAACCTTTTTTCACTTTTAAAAAGTTGAATAGTCCTGGCTGGTGGACTCAGTGGGTTGTGTGCCACCTGCAACCAAAAGGTGGCGGTTGGATTCCCAGTCGGGGTATATGCCTGGGTTGCGGGCCAGGTCCCCGGTTGCCGGCGTGCCAGGGGCAACTTATCAATGTTTCTCTCACACATCACGTTTCTCTTTCTCCCTCCCATCCTCATTCTCTCTAAAAAGTAAATAAAATCTTTAAAAATAAAAATTAAAACGTTAAATAAGTTCGGCTGCCAAAACCAGCTACGATTATATGCTGTGGCTCTGATTCCACCCGAGGGCACTGCTGTGGCAACAGAGAGCACTAACTCCTACAGCCCGGGTGTGCCACCAGCAAAGTAACAGATTGTGGTTGGACTTAATGCCTTTCGAGATAGAAAACAACCCTTCACTGCTATTCCGCTTGCCTAGCTCAGGTGATCTGCTGAAGTCAGAATCCCAAAAAATCGTTTCCACTCCAGAACTTTCAAGCCTGACAACCGAACCTAGTTTTGAGCCCCTGAGTCCCCAGGTGCTGATGCCAGCATGGACCCCCTCTGCTGGGTGGTGGGCAAAGGTCTTGACTTGAGAGTGGCGGCTGCAGCCCAGGGAAGGCATCCCCACTCACCCCTCCTCCTATCACTTCTCTCTTACCTCTCAAAATAAAAAGTCACCCCACCCAAGGGTGCAAGAGACAGCCCCGGAGGAGTTTCCTATTTACATCACCAGCGTGGAAACTGAAATTGAAGTTTGTGTTCCCAGAATGGTGGGTGGGAAGACAAGGGGAGCTGGAGAGCAGAGGAAGGGGGTGAGGACATCCCCCCTTTACTTTTCTGATGCTTCCCTAACTGCAAATGACTTCACGTGTGCTCTCTCCGGGAGGGGCACTTGGATTGCCACCTCCACAACTGGGAAAAACAAATCTGACCAGCCTCTATTTCAGAACTTTCCCTAACTCTTCACCACCCAACCTTCACTCCTTGCCCTGCTACTCTCCCTTCCTCCCACCCCCGCAAAAAAGACAGGATCGGCTCCAGGGTGTAGCTACAAAACACCTGTAGATTTGCTCGCTAGGTCTCAGGGAAGACTGACTCAGAGCCTCAGGACTCAAAGAACACCCCCCTCCCTTTTTTTTTTTTTTTTAACTTTATCACTGAGGAAAGTAAAGGATCCTGGTTTGACTGGGAATCGAAGCCAGGTCAACTGCTTGTAAGGCAGCTTATGTTCGCCACTGTATCACCAACACAACACCTAAGATGTGGGTCTGTTTTCTCACGAAGATTACCATGTCAGGTTTTGGTCCCACTATTTACCATCTGAGGTTTATACTAAGAGATTGTTTCAATACAGAGTAGAAGGAGGAAGAGGAAAAAAACTCTCTAGAACTTCTTGTACAATCTTATTGAATTCTGATAGTTTTTTATTGCTTCACAGATTTGTAAAGAAAGTTGATTTTAGTTCATCTACAGTCATTTGAAGGGGGCCTCTGAAATCCATAGATGAGTTAAGACTGTATATTGTGAGTTATCTCTGGACACATATGGTTACCCATTTGAGAGTGTTTCCTTAGGGCAAATGCATAAAGGTAAAGTTGCAGTTGAAAACATATGCACATTTTAAAGCTTTGGATACATATTGCCAAATTGCCAGGTGGAGAGAGATCATCAATTTTCATACATGGGTCAACTGTATATTATCATTCTTTCATCTTTAGGAAGCATAGGATGAAAATATAGTCTCATTTTAATGTGCATTTATTCTATTACAATTGAGGTTGATCACTTTTTATAAATTTACCAACTTTTTGTTCATTTTGAGACTTGCTAAGTCATACACTTTGTCATTTTTTTCTATTGGGTATTTATATTATTTGTATTACTGATTTGTGGCGGACCCTTGTGCATGGCGTGGGCCCAGCTCCCACTCGGAGATGCACAGGACCCACACCCACAGATAGGTTCTCCCATGGGTAATCAGATTTGCAATATACCTAGGCTGCTTTGAGTCTTGCTTTTTGCTGAAACTCCCTCACCCTGGATTGGGATAGCCAAGTGCTTACTGTAACTTCCTAAAATCCATGCTAAACCTTGCAGGGACCAGTGTAACTGGCTCAACCACTTTTGCCTTTTCATTTGCTAATATCCTTCTTCCATGATGTGATTAGGGGCATTGGCTCCTTTGTTGTAACTTCTGGATAGTGAGTGAGGACCATCTTGTAATGTGAAGAGAAATAAAATAAAGGCCTGTCATGGTGGAGGCCGAGTTTTTTTGCTCTCCTTGAGAGAAAAGCCACGCTATCCTTTTTCCTCCACTGGACTCGGTAGTCTGTATGTTTTATTTCATCCATAATGACACAGACACTGCTAGCCGGTGTCCGCATCAGCTGGCGCCCATGAACAGGGACTCAGGCCACAAGCCATCCTCATGATGGACGACACACCAACTTGGTGGGAGTCCATGTGCATTAGCCCAAGTAAGGGCCGATGACCCCAAGTGCTTTTCGGGAATGTTGTAGGGTGTGTTGGATTCAAAGGAATAGGATTTTCTTCCTAGGTCGCTCTCTCTTGCCACCGCTTTACAACTCTACCTTCTTTAGTAAGCAGAAGCTTTGCTCCCACTCCCAGGCTTTTGCCTGGTGGAGACCTCAACCAAGGTCTGGGCTTGGGAGAAAAAGCAAAGGTTTTTCCTTTAATCAGCTTTAAAAACATCAACTAGTTACATGACAGTTTATAGGCATCTCAGCAAATGTTTTCTTTTAAGCCGCCTCTTGCGGCCCATTTAGTTTTGCTTTTCCCTCCGCTCGCCTGCATAAGGATTTAAAGGTGCACGTGGACAGAAAGCAAAATCCACACTGGTTTCGTAATCGCCATGCTGGCAGCGGGAGGAATTTCAGAAATAGGTTCTTTTATTTGTTAAAAAATTTCTTCAAAGGTTTTTGCGCTTCCTCAACCATGGGGAATGGGCTCTCTAAGAACTAGAACAATCTTTTAGGTTCAGCAGCATGTTGGGGCTGCTGATTGCCTCCCAAATAAGGGATCTTCACACTTTGGAAGTATGGAAGGGAAGGGATGGATGCGCACTGGCTAGGCCCTTCTCTCGCGGTTTGCACCAGCTGCAGATAGCCTCACGCAGTACCTGGCCTGGGGCGCCCCCCACTCGCCCCATTGGGGCCGGCTTGGGCCAAGGCTGAGTTGTGTGCGCCGTGCCGCGCCCCAGGGACGTGTGCCCCCAGTGGTGACCTGCAGGACACCTCGGCGTCACCACCGCCGCATGGCTCTTTGCCGGCTGAGCAGTGGCGTAGAGGAGAGATTGGTTTTCCTCACCTCTTTTTCTCCCCGGTCCAGTGAGTGCTGGAGGAGAATTTCCCTGTGCCTGGACACACCGGCGCACTTGAGACAATTTTTTTTAAAAAAGTAAATGTATTTGCCAGTAGAGAAAAAACTGTTTCTGAAAGTTGAGAATGTGTTCATAAATTTGTCAATCTAAAGCATGCTATAAGTGGGATAGGGGGTGCCATGTGTTAAAAAATATTAAGAATCCTCCTTGTTTATGCCAGAGCCATGACCTTTATTGTAAAAATGAAATATAGGTATATTGTCTTCTGTGTAAAAATAACCCTTTTCCACAGAAGACAAAGTATCATTTTTAACTCAGTGCCTGTAAACACTGATCGTTTCCTTGGGGAAGAACTGGCTATTCTCCCGAAGGGAACTGTTAATCAAGTCACAAAAGGCCCTTGGCGCGCAATCATTTTTTGTCTAAAACATATTTTTTCAGAGTACCTCCTCCCCTCCCATCTTTCCCACTTTCCTTGAAAATTATCAGGCCTGTCTTTCCAAGCTAAACAAATTACTAAAGAATGCCCTGATTGCTGAGCCCTTAGCAAGGCACCCCTATCTATGTGACAATCTGCTAAAAATATACAAGCCCATTGGCTTGAGGCCTTTAGTCTTTTAGGATGGCCTCAGCAAATTAAAACTGATAATGGCCCTGTATACCTTGCCCATTCTACTCAGGTTTTTCTTCAGTGTTGGAATATCCAACATAAAGCAGGAATATTTTACAATCCAACCAGTCAGAAAATTGTAGAATGGGCTCATCATATTTTTAAAAATCTTCTTAAACAGAAAAAGGGGAAGTTATGAGTCCTTCCCCCCAAAATTTGATTATGTTAGCCATATTTACCTATAATTTTCTAAATTGTGATGAATCACTTTGTACTCCAATTGAGAAACATTTTCAGAAGAAGGAGCCAATGTCATCTTATCTTCAGGTTTTATATAGAGATTCACTGGGAGATGGCTCCTGGCAGGGCCCTGTAGATCTCTTGGGAAAGAGGGTGTGTGTGTGTGTTTCCATCCCTACAGGTCCTGTCCGGCTGCCAGCCAAAAGAGTAAAGCCTTATCATGAGCGGGACAAACACCAAGCTCTGCTACCTGGAGCTGAGATTCAATCGACTGACAGACCAGATGGCCCAGCTGACCCTGAACAACCAGAAAGAAAACAGACACTCACACCATCACTCACGGGTCTGGGTCTGCCAACAGAGGAGAATGGAGCCTGCCCCAATGATAGGGGCTGAGGCTCAGGTGCCTCCTGCAGAGAGGCAACAACCCCTTGATGCCCCATAATGTTCAATGGTTGAACCCTAACTGTTTCAATGGACTGAACTTACAAGTTTGGGTCCTAGTAGCCCTTCGATCCCCCTTTGTCTTAATCCCTATTTGTGCTTTATGATATATATAAAAGTCATTTTCTTAAGATTGCATTCGTGAACAGCAACTAGTAGGTTTCACAGGCTTAAGAGCTACAACAACATTTATAAACAAAAAAGTGGGGAGATCAGATCTTGAGAACTGCCCTGACTGGTTTCAGAGGCTATAGCACCCCGTGGCTGGGCTGAGTGAGAGCCCAGGGGACCCGCTTCATCTGGGTCTGTTCTGCCATGAGGACCTGAGCCATTAAGGAGACAAAGCTTATCTCCCTGGCAGGAGTGCCGCTTCTGCTTCATCCATATCTGGCCTCCAATGCTTGGTCAGTTAGCCAATGATGGGTAAAATTCCCTCAAGGGAGGGGTCGCCTAAGCCAGGCATGACCACGTGGAAGGCCCTCGAGGAAGGACTTGGGGGGCCACAGCAAAAAGAGGGTGATGGACCCTCACCCCCCAGCTATCTTGACATAGCCTGAGTCCTCAATCCATCTGGGAGAAGTCTCCACTTAAGCCTGTAACAATGCCGGAGTTGGGTGCGGCCCTGTGCTGGAAAGGGCAGGTTTCTTGGAGAAATCAGGCCTAACAAAGAAAGCATAAAATCCTATGAAACCTACTTTGCTGATACCCTCAATTTAAATGATAAGGATTAAAGCCTGAAATAAGTTTGTTTCCCCAAAATGTTATGGCCCTTTAGCTATTTGACCCTGACTAAAAATAGGCCCTCAGAGTTTTTTGAATGTTATCTATTTGACCATTACTGCCTGACAATGATTGTTTGGGCTTAATCTGAGAATGTGGGTCCTTGGAACCACTGGTTGCTTACTGATTATAATAATGCTCTATGTACTTTGATGTATTTGCAAATTATTTCCCCAGGATCGTGTGGGAGGCCAGCAAGCAGCAAGCTTTCTGGGATCATAGTGGTTCTATTAAAACAAAACGGGGGAGATGTGGCAGACCCTTCTGTGTGGCGTGGGCCCAGCTCCCACTCAGAGATGCACAGGACCCACGCCCACAGACAGGTTCTCTCCTGCGTAATCAGATTTGCAATATACCTAGGCTGCTTTGAGTCTTGCTTTTTGCTGAAACTCCCTCACCCTGGATTGGGATAGCCAAGTGCTTACTGTAACTTCCTAAAATCCATGCTAAACCTTGCAGGGACCAGTGTAACTGGCTCAACCACTTTTGCCTTTTCATTTGCTAATATCCTTCTTCCATGATGTGATTAGGGGCATTGGCTCCTTTGTTGTAACTTCTGGATAGTGAGTGAGGACCATCTTGTAATGTGAAGAGAAATAAAATAAAGGCCTGTCGTGGCGGAGGCCGAGTTTTTTTGCTCTCCTTGAGAGAAAAGCCATGCTGTCCTTTTTCCTCCACCGGACTCGGTAGTCTGTGTTTATGTTTTATTTCATCCATAATGATGCGGACACTGCTAGCTGGTGTCCGCATCACTTATTTATACCAACTTGTCATTTGTCTTTTAATTATTTTCAGGATTTTTAGATTGGCAGAAATTTCCTGTTTTTATGTAGTCTAGTCTGTCAGTTTTATCCTTTATTATTTCAGTCTTTATTTTTATTTTGGAAGAGGTTTCTCCAGTCCACTATTGATAATTACCCACCAATATATATTTTCCTAGCTTTTAACTGTTTCAGTTCTTATATTTAATTCTTTAATGCATTTAATAGATGGTATAAGGTAGTAATTCCACTTCTATGAATTTATCCGAAGTAAATATCTAAGGATATACATACATATGTACCTATACAGATGTTCATCAAATTGTTATTTGTAACACCAAAAAAAAAAATGTGGGAGATTTGTGGGGGAACTAAAAGATCAGAAATATGATTGATTAATGAAAACCCATGAGTTTATTTTTTAAATAATATTTACATCGTGCATTGCTAGTGAGAGTATAAATTGCAGCATTTGAATTCCTAGACATTTATTCCATACCCATGCAAAATGACATATGTACAAGATTATTTATGGCAGGACTGTTTGTATTAGCAAAGGATTAGAAATATCCTAAGTATCTACCAATAGGAAGTAGGTTTGATTAATTATGGAATATCGATACAATGGAATCCTATGTGCAAGGCTTGAAGATCTTCATGCCTAATCTGAAACTATTTCTAAAATATATTAAGTGAAGAAATGTGCAGAAGACATGTACAGATTGCTGTCATTTGTACAAGAAGAGAAACATTATTTAAATACATACATATTGTATGCATATACTTTCATTTGCATAAAATATTTATGACATTATAATGATAAAACTTAACATTGGTTGTCTTATTAAAGGCAAACTAGATGACAGAGGTGAAAAATTAGATTTATCAGTTATGCACTTTTGCATATTTTAATCTTTTTTATAAGATTTTATTTATTTTTAGAGAGAGGGGAAGGGAAAGAGAAATAGAGGGAGAAAAACATTGATGTGTGGTGGGACCCGGCCTGCAGCTCAGGAACGTGCCCCAACTGGGAACCAAACCAGTGACCCTTTGGTTCACAGGCCCACATTCAACCTACTGAGCTATACCAGCCAGGGCACATATTTGAATTTTAAACCATTAAGTATATTACCTTTTAAAAAATTAATTAAATTGAAAGAAAATACGATGCTGAAGAATATTTCCATTGGAAAGTGTTGAAAACATATTAACTTTAAAAATACCTGGTAAGAGAGACCTGGTTGCCTGAAGTCACAGAGAGGAGAGTAAGGTCTGAGTGGCAAAACACACAGGAGCTGTTAGCACCCACCCATACCCCTGGGAGGAGTGCATGCCCAAGCCCATGCGACCAGAGGTGGCCTGGCCACACACCGACAACCAGAGGAGGGGGCTTTGTGGAAGACCCGGAGCCCACACCCGTGAACCCGGGGACTGTATGTGATCCGTGGGAAACCTGGAGCCCACGTTTGTGAACCCAGGGTGAGCGCACACAATGCAAGAAACCCAAAGCTCATACCCATAAACTCAGGCAGCATGGGCCCTCCCAGGAAACTAAAACCCACACCTTCAGGCACTTAGGAGAGGCGCTGAGCTAGCTCTGGGGAGAGTAGCCCAAAGCTGACTGAGTGCTGAACAGGGAGAAAAACGATACCAGTCACCCCTCAGCTGGTTGCAGCCAGAAAAACCACAAAAACCGGTTTGGCCAGTTTGAAACCAGCAAGAGGTTTTGGGGTTTGTCTGTTTGTTTGTGGGGATTTTTATTCTTTTTATTCTGTTGTTGTTCTTCCTTTGTTTGATCTTTTTAATTAATTTTTTATTATGCTTTTATCCCTCAATTCCTTTTGCTTCACTTTCCTTCTTTCTTGTTTTAGTCCTTCTTCCTTTCTTTCCAATTTTATCTCTTCTTCCTTCCTTTCTCTTTTTTTTCTTTTTTCTTTTTTTAAATACAAGTGAGACAAAAAAAAAACAGAACTGTGAAAAGACCAGAGTTAGAACCAAAGAGGGGGCATCCCAACAGCTGAGACAGTGAGAAAAATTTCACTTTGCTATTACAGAGAACCTGCAAGTTATTGCATATTTGTATTATTATTTTTTCATTATTTTTACATCTTTTATTTGAATAGTATTTTTGTATTCTTCTTCTTTCTGTTTAGTCTTCTTTGCTTGGCTGATTATATTGTACTGTTTGACAGGTTTCCCCTGTTCTCTCATCCATAGTCTATTCCTAATTTACTGTCCTTCACTGCACTTGTGTTCCATTAGCACACTACTCAAGGTCCTATACTATCTATTCTTGTTATCTTGACCTCATAGATTCTGTCATATGATTGTTGCTCTAATATTATTGTAAATAATAGCTGTTCCATTAGCTGTGTAGTATTTACAATTGTAAATTGTAAATACTACACAATACCCCTCCCTGATCTTAGCCCACTTCACGGTTCCCTGAACTCTATTACTGTAGTGGTTAACTCTATTCTCTCAAACACTACACCTATTTACTATCCTTTACTCTCACCTTACCTCAGAATCTGACCTTCCACAACTTCAAGGCTTTTCAGATCCACTCACAATCCATCCCTCCCCAACAACAGTCTTATCTTCTTTCTATCCTTCCTAAAAAGTGGCCAGTTGAACACGGTTAATAGTATACATAGCCAAAGGATCTACTATCTCTTCTCTACCAGCTGCTTCTGTAAATATCACAGAATACTCTCTTGCTGTCTTAAACCATTTTGCCTTATCCTTCCAACTGATCACAAAAAAGAATAGGTGGAAGCTGTGAACACCAGGATACCCGAAGGACACTGCACCACTGAATCTCACAGGTATTCTACCACAGAAGTTCACACCATAAACCCAAGGAACCAGAACAGATCAACTTAAGAAGCTGAGTCTAACAAGAAGAGTCTCACAAACAATGGGAAGACAAAGAAACAATCCCCAAATGAAAGGAAAGGAGGAAGCCTCAGAAATGCTAAGTGAAATGGAGGCAACTCAACTATCAGATATTGACTTCAAAGCAATGGTTATCAGGAAGCTCAATGAGCTCACAATGAGCTACCAGAAACTACAGGGAAACTACAATGAACTCACTGTAAACTATATCAACAGGAAAAAGGAAATAGAAACTATCAATAAGGGCCAAGAGGAAATAAAGAATACAATTTCTAAACTGAAGAACACAGTAGAAGGAATCAAAAGCAGGATTGATGAAGCAAAAGATCTGATCAGTGAGCTGTAGGACAAGGTAGAAAAAAACACCCAGGAAGAGCAAGAAAAGGCAAAGAGGCTCAGAAAGAACAAAGAGGGGTTAAGAGAAATGCAAGACAACATGAAATTTAATAATACCCATATAACAGGGATACAAGAAGGAAAAGAAGAAGAGCAAGGGATAGAAAAACTATTTGAAAAAGTAATGATGGAAAACTTCCCTAATTTGATGAGAGAAAGAGTCACACAAATCCAGGAAACACAGAGAGCCCTAATCAAGAGGAACCCAAAGAGGGCCATTTCAAGACACATCATAATTAAAATGGCAAAATTCCAAGACAGAGAATCTTAAAGGCAGCAAGGGAGAAAAAGAAAGTAACATACAAGGGAGCCCCGATAAGGTTAGCAGCTGAATTCTCAACGGAAATGCTCCAAGCCAAAAGAGAATGGCAAGAAATATTCCAAGTAATGAGAACCGGAGCCCTGCAACCAAGACTACTTTACCCAACAAGGCTCTCAATCAAGATAGAAGGCTAAATAAGGAGATTCCCAGACAAAAGAAGTCTAAAAGAATACACTCCACCAAACCAGTTCTGCAAGAGATGCTAAAGGGACTGCTTTAAGGAAAGGAAGGGAAAGGGGGGGTGAACACAGATACAAAAATAGCAATGAATAAGTACCTATCAATAGCAACCTTAAACATAAATGGATTAAATGCTCCAATCAAAAGATAGACTCGCTGAATGGATAAGAAAGCATGGCCCACACATATGCTGCTTACAAGAGACCCACATCAGGACAAAAGACCTACACAGACTAAAAGTGAAGGGCTGGAAACAAATTTCCCAAGCAAATGGACAGGAAAAAAAAAGCTGGGGTAGCAATACTCGTATCAGACAAAATAGACTTCAAAAAAAGGGCCATAGAGACCCAGAAGGTCACTTCATAATACTCAAGGGAAGAATCCACCAAGAAGACATAAACATTGTAAATATATATGCACCCAACCTAGTGTTACAGAAAATAATTCGGAAAATAATGACTCTGGAGTGATTTGGGGTAACGGAGTGAGGCTTTATTACACGCGCGGACCCAGAGGAGGCAGTCTCCAAATTCTGGGCCCGGAACCTTGCCTGAGCAGGGCTTTTATTGCTCTCCGGACACCCTATCCTACATGGCAAAAGCAGGAGGTACAGAAGCTGATGCAAAAATAACTCTAGCCTTGAGGTGTCCTTATCGGAAGCTGGGTGTACAGAAACCAAAGCAGAAATTATGACTACCTAACTGAAACCAGACAGTTTGGCGGTTTCTAAGTAATCTAAACAAAACTCTTTCCCAGTTCCTGGTTCCTCTTCTGGGTCACCCTGTCCTAGTTGACTTTTCTTCTACAATAGGAGTACAAATACATAAAGAAAATACATAAAGTGCAAATACATAAAGAAAATGTTAGAGGACTTCAAGAGAGATATTGACAGCAACACAATTATAGTAGGGGATTTCAAACTCCACTGTCAAAAATGGACAGATGGACTTCCAGCCAAGATGGAGGTGTAGGTAGACACACTGTGCCTCCTTGCACAACCAAAATTAAGGACAACAAAAATTTAGAAACAAAAAAATCCAGATCTGACAGAAAACTGAACTATAAGGAAGTCCAACAACCATTCATCCAGACCGGTGAGAGGGGCAGCGCCATTGGCCAGCAGAGAGGGGTCCCAGCAGGAAAAAGTGGTGGTTGGCAGACCCCGGGTGCATAAGGCAGCTGGCTGACCTCAACACACGTTCACGTGCAGATAAACCAAGCAAAAAATGGGGAGCGAGACAAATCGCACAACCCATGGTCCCAGCTCCAGGAAACAAAGCCTAAAAGCACTGACTGAAAACACTTGTGGGGGTGGAGGTGGCAGTGGGAGAAACTCCCAGCCTCACAGGAGAGTTCCTTGGAGAGACCTACAGAGTGCTAGAACGTACACAAGCCCACTCACCAGGGAACCAGAACCAGAAGGGATCAATTTGCTTGTGGGAAGCAGCAGAAGGGACTGAAATACGAGAGAGAGTGGAGCAAGTGCCATTGCTCCCTCTCTGAAGCTGCCCCCACAGACAATGTCACAACCCAGAGACGTGGGTTGCCCCGCCCTGGTGAACACCTAAGTCTCTGCCCCTCACTAAGTAAAAGGTGTGACCAGACCCCTCCCCCCAAAAAAAAGGCTCAAGCGGAAGAGCAGACCAAAGCCCCAGAGCCAATACATCTAAGTAGACAAGAGATAGCCAACCTATCAGATGCACAGTTCAAAGCACTGGTGATCAAGATGCTCACAGAAGTGGTTGAAAATGAAGGCTACAATAAATGAAATGAAGGAAAATGCACAGAGAACCGATAGTGCTGGGAAGAAACCTGGGACTCAAATCAATGGAGTGGACCAGAAAGAAGAAAGAAACAACCAAACAGAAAAGAATGAAGAAACAAGAATTCAAAAAAATGAGGAGAGGCTGAGGAACCTCCAGGACATCTTGAAACCTCCCAACCTCCAAATTATAGGGGTACCAGAAGGGGAAGATGAAGAGCAACAAGTGGAAAACTTATTTGAACAAATAATAAAGGAGAACTTCCCCAATCTGGCAAAGGAAATAGATTTCCAGGAAGTTCAGGAAGCTCAGACAGTCCCAAAGAAGGTGGATCCAAGGAGGAACACCAGCAAGGCACATCATAACTACATTAGCCAAGATTCAAATGAAGGAGAGAATTCTAGAAGCAGCAAGGGATAAGGGGACAGTCACCTACAAAGGAGTTCTCATCAGACTGTCAGCTGATTTCTCAAAAGAGACCTTCCAGGCAAGAAGGGGCTGGAAAGAAGTATTCCAAGTCATGAAAGGCAAGGACCTACATCCAAGATTGCTCTATCCAGCAAAGCTGTCATTTAGAATGGAAGGGAAGATAAAGCACTTCTCAGATAAGGTCAAGTTAAAGGAGTTCATCATCACCAAGCCCTTATTATATGAAATGTTAAAGGGACTTATCTAAGAAAAAGAAGATAAAAAATAGGACAGTAAAAAGACAGCAAACTCACAGATATTAATAACAACACCTAAAACAAAATAAAACTAAGCAAGCAACTAGAACAGGAACAGAACCACAGAAATGGAGATCACATGGAAGGTTAGCAACAGGGGAGTGGGAGGAGGAGAGAGGGGGGAAAGGTACAAAGAATAAGTAGCATAAATGATGGGTAGAAAATAGACAGAAGGAGGGCAAGAATAGTATGGAAAATGTAGAAGCTAAAGAACTTATGACACGTAGACATGAACTAAAGAGGAGAATGTGGGTGAAAGGGGTATGCAGGGTGAAGGGGAATGAAGGGGGGAAATGGGACAATTGTAATAGCATAATCAATAAAATTTAAAAAATAAAAGAAATTGACATATCTTCCAAACAAAATATCAACAAAGATATTGTGGTATTGAACAATACCCTAGATCAAGTGGACTTAACTGATATATATAGAGCCTTTCATCCCAAAGAAGCTAAATACACATTTTTTTCAAATGCACATGGAATATTTTCAAAGATGGATGACATGATAGGATACAAAACAAGCCTCAACAAATTCAAGAAAATTGAAATCATGCCAAGCATTTTCTCTGACCACAAGAGACTGAAACTAGAAACCAACCCCAAGGGGAAAAACCCAAAACACTCAAAATCATGGAGATTGTAGAGCATGCCATTAAACAATGAATGGGTCAAGAATGAAATCAGAGAAGAAATCAAAACATTCCTGGAAACAAATGAAATGCACTTACAACAACCCAAAACTTATGGGACACAGCAAAGGCAGTCCTGAGAGGGAAGTTTATAGTAATACAGGCCTACCTAAAAAAAGTATAGTATATTACTATACTACCTGTATAGTAGCCTACCTTGAAATGTTTAGATAGAAACATTTCAAACAACCTAATCCTATGTCTACAAGAACTCAAGAAACAACAACAAAGACAGCCCAGAGCAAGTAGAAGGAAGGAAATAACCAAGATCAGAGCAGAATCAAATGACATAGAGACTAAAAGCACAATTCTAAGGATCGATGAATCCAGGAGCTGGTTCTTTGAAAAGATAAACAAAATCAACAAGCCTTTAAGCAGGCTCATCAAGTAAAAAAGAGAGAGGACCCAAATAAACACAATCAGAAATGAAAGAGGAGAGATTACAACTGACACCACAGAAATACAAAGGATTGTAAGAAATTACTATGAAGAACTGTATGCCAAGAAATTTGAAAACCTAGGTGAAATGGACAAGTTTCTAGAAAAATATAATCTTCCAAAACTCAATGAAGAAGAAGCAGAAAGCCT
>PVKU01014178.1:0-24465 GCA_004027475.1 Anoura caudifer
TCTCTCTCTCTCTCTCTCTCTCTCTCTCTCTCTCTTCCTTCCTTTCCTTCAAGCAATCCCTTTAGTGTCTCTTACAGAACTGGTTTGGTAGAGGTGTATTCTTTATGTTTCTTTTGTCTGGGAAGCTCCTTAGTTGGCATTCTATCTTGGTTGAAAGCCTTGTTGGGTAAAGTAGTCTTGGTTGCAGGCCTTTGGTTCTCATTACTTGGAATATTTCTTGCCATTCTCTTCTGGCTTGGAGCATTTCCATTGAGAAGTCAGCTGCTATCCTTACCAGGGCTCTCTTGTACGTTACTTCCTTTTTCTCCCTTGCTGCCTTTAAGATTCTCTCTTTGTCTTGGAATTTTGCCATTTTAATTATGATGTGTCTTGGAGTGCATCTCGGAGTGCGTCTCTTTGGTTTCCTCTTGTTTGAGACTCTCTGTGTTTCCTGGATTGGTGCAACTTTTTCTCTCATCAAATTAGGGAAGTTTTTTATCATTACTTTTTGAAATTGGTTTTCTACCCTTGCTCTTCTTTTTCTCCTTCTGGAATACCTAGTATATGGATATTATTATGTTTCATATTGTCTTGCATTTCCCTTAATCCCTCTTCATTCTTTCTGAGCCTCTTTTACTGTTCTTGCTCTTTCTGGATGTTTTTTTCTACTTGGTCATCCAACTCGCTGATCCAATCTTCCATTTCATGTATTCTGCTTTTCATTCCTTCCACTGTGTTCTTCAATTCAGAAGTTGTATTTTTCATTTCTTTTTGGACCTTGTTGATAGTTTCTATTTCCTTTTTCATATTGATATAGTTTGCAGTGAGTTCATTGTAGCTTCCCTTTAGTTTCTGGTAGCTCCTTGAGAGCTCTTGGAGCTTCCTGGCAACCATTGCTTTGAACTCAAAATCTGATAGCTGAGTTGCTTCTGTTTCTTTTAGCATTCTTTCTGGGGCTTCCTCCTTTTCTTTTGTTTGGAGATTGTTTCTTTGTTTTCCCATTGTTTGTGAGGCTCTTCTTGTTAGGCTCAGATTCTTACATTGATTTGTTCTGGTTCCCTGGGCTTATGGTGTAAACTTCTGTAGTAGAATGCCTGTGAGATTCAGTGGTGCCGTCTCCTTCAGGTATCATGGTGTTCACAGCTTCCATGGTCTCTGCTTTGATATGCTCCTTCTTTGGGACCAACTGGTTTTTTCACATTTCCAGGGTGTTTTGTTTCATTTTGTTTTGTTTTTGTCTCACTCATGGGTGTTTAAAAAGAGAAAAGAGAAAAAAAGAAAAGAATAAAATTGAAAAGAGAAGAAAGAAAATCAGAAAGAAAAAGAAAAGAAAAAAAGAGGAAGGAAGAAGAGATAAGATTGAAAAGAAAGGAAGAAGGAACAAAACAAGAAAGACGTAACGAGAAGCAAAAGGAATTGAGGTGTAAAAAAGATAGAAATAATGAAAAAATATTTTTTAAAAAAGAAAAAAACCCACCAACTCTTGCTGTTATCAATCTTGCCAAGCCAGTTTTTCTGGTCTTGCTGTCTGCAATGGTCGAGGTGTGATGGTACCACTTTTCTCCCTGTTCAACAGTCAGTTATTTTTGTGCTACTGTCCTCACAGCTAGCCCGGGTCCTCTCCACACCAGGCCTCAGGTGTATCTTCTGTGGCACTGTGTGCCTACTGTGGTAGCATGCAGGTGCTTATGATCTCCCAACCTTCCATGCACAGGCGCTGACTGTCATTCGGGCACAAATCCACTGCTACACAGGTTGTGCGCAAGCGCCTAAGATCTCCTAGCCTTCCACGCAGGGGCGCCAAATGTCACGCGGGTTCTGATTGGTCGTCACACAGGTCCCCGATGGTGTGGGCATGCCAAGCAACCACAGAGAAGTTCCCTGGTGGCACACTGGCTTCAATGGGTCCCCATGCAGCCATCCCCAAGGGTGCGCAGGCACCAACAGTTACGCGAGCTCCAATGCGCAGTCCTCCAAGGGCTATGAGACCTTAACTCTTTTCTGTGAGATTTCAAGCAACCAGGTTTATCCTGGTGCTGCTGAAACCTTTTTAGCTGAGCAGGGAGTGGTGGACCTGGCTACCTCCCTAGGGTCTTATGGTGAGCACTGGCCCTGGACCTGGACCTCAGCCCCCACCCTGGTCTTGTGCTGCTGGACTACTCTTCTTACTGTCCATTTTTTCAATGTCCGCAGCAATTTTCAGTCTCCTGTTTTCAAATATGCTGTGTTTCTGATGTCTGTTTGCTCTGTTCCGCCATAAGTCAACTGGGTTTTCCCCCTGTTTATAAGGGGAAGTGGAATGTGCTTCTTCCTACCATGCTGCCATCTTCCTTCTTTGAATCTATGTATGGATTTTCAATTCCAGTGCAGTGATCTCTTTGTCAGTCCTTATGCCAGTACTACACTGTTTTGATTACTGTAGCTTTGTCATAAGTTTTTAAATGGGGATGTGAGTCCAATTTTCATTTTTCTTTTTCAATATTTTTTTCTATATTCTGAGCCAGTTTGCAATTTCATATAAGTTTGGAGTTTAGTTTGCTCATGTCTTCAAAAATAAAAGTTGTGATTTTGATAGGAATTACATTAATGTGTAGATTATGTGAAATTTTGCCTTCTTAACAAAGTCTTCCAATCAATGAATACAGGATGTGTTTCCAGTTATTTTGATTTTTTTAACGTGTTTCAATGATATCTTGTAGTTTCCAAAGTACAGGCTTTTCACTTCTTTTGTTAAACTTATTCCTAATTATGTTTTTATTTTTATGCTACTGTAAATGGAATTTTTGAATTTTATTTCAGATTGTTCATTGCTAGTATATAGCAATATGATTAATTTTTATATATTGATCTTGTATTCCAAAACTTTGCTGAACTCAATTATAGTAGTTTTAAGGTTTTTTAAAATGGATTCCTTAGGACCTTCTTTATACAAGATGATTGCATCTACAATAGAAATAGTTTTAATTCTTTCTTCTCATCTGGATCTTTCTTTCTTTCTTTCTTTCTTTCTTTCTTTCTTTCTTTCTTTCTTTCTTTCTTTCTTTCTTTCTTCTTCTTAATTGCCACTTTGCTAAACTGTTTAATAGAAGTGGCAAGTACAAATATCCTTGACTTGTTCCTGATCATGGAGAGCCAGTATTTTACTAGCAAGTATGATGCTACTTTGGGCTTTTCATAGATGCCTTTTATCAACTAGCATAGAAGATTCCCACCATCAGTTTGTTTTATTTGCTAGCCCTCACGTACCTCAGGAACTGTTCGAAGCTATTTTGTGTCATCAGAGTTCTAGAAAACAACTTTCCCTATTATGTCTACATAATTTATTTACACTTGATAATGATATTCTAGCATTTAATAGACTAATAGGTAACTATGTTTTCTTTGACACAGTCCAGTAAAACTGAAATAGTTTAGGCCAGATATTAAAAACCTGTCATTTTCTTGTTTGACAAAGGCAACTTCTCTGCATAAGAATTAATTTTTCCCACTATAACAGGGGGCAAATTGCTTCAGCTTTTACTTTCTAAACAGATATATGATTATCAAATGAGAAAGATGGATATGAAAATGTATGGTAAACTTACAGTGCTGTGTGTGCCTGATGGTGATGATAGTGATGATGAAGACAGATCAAGTAGAAAATATAGAGGTTATTTGTTTCCTGCCACATGGCCAAACATGTTGGAGCTGTGCTCTCAGTTTATGGATTTTATATTCTGAGTACAAAATGCATGTGACCAATGTCTCAATGAGCTAAAACAGGACAAGTAAAATAAAGTGTGCCTAGAATGGGCAACATTCTCTGAGGCAGAGGAAAATGTAACAAGACAAAAACACAATAGTGGGAAAGGGTGGAAGAGAAGGCTTCACGGGTTTGTTTCCCTTCACACCTTCAGGGAAGAAAGAAACATTCTTTACAGCCCCTAAAAGCTGGAGCATCTTTTATTCCACAGCTTCCACTGCAGTGTGCAGTGAGGCCACAAGTTGGAAAGGAAAGAAAGTGGAAGCACTTCTTTGCCACACGTTGAGGCAGAGCACCTGATGCAGGAGGGTGAGGGAACTTAAGTGGAGGAAGACAGTGCCTGGTCCCTCCTGGCCTGGTTGTCCCAGGATGACTGTGTGCTGCTCAATCTGCCAAGGCAGTTGACTCCACCAACCTTAAGTTCACCAAGTCTCAACCTAAGTCTTTACTAAAATGAAAATAATTTAGGGTAATTATCCATGATGGGACCCAAATGTAACTTTTTCTACTAAGTTATTTGATGATGATATGATAAACTGAAGTAATAATTGAAAAAATTAGGAGGAAATCTGGAAGTTGTCAGGGGCATGTCACTTTAATTACAACACTCACAATCATTGTATATCTTGTTTATAAAATGGAGTCAGACTAAAAACAATGGCCTAAAGGGAAATGTCCAAGGGTTTTGGCACAGTAACAGCCAACAGCTTCAAATGGCAGTCTTGCTTTCCATTGTTAGCTATTCTTGGTGCACTAGGACCAAGCTAGTGATGTCCCTTGTATCAGCCCTTGGGCCAAGGAAGCAGTGGAATATATGACTGGACACATTGAATAGTATTTTCATTCTAGACTTTACCAGATATAATACAATATAAAGCATTGCTTTGTGTCTGTGTGTGTGCACAGCAGAATGAAGACAAACCCCTAAATACATTTGTTGATCTCTGAAACTTGATTAATGGAACAATTTATCTACAGATTAGGTGGATTTTGTTTAGCAAAATATCTTGGTACTCCACTGTAGTGTGAAAAAGGAGGCTCCCAAAAGGTTATTTGGGAAAAAAAATGGAAGTTATAGCCAAAAGACATTGTTTAGGAAATCAAAAGGAAATGTGGGCATACAGGAGGCCAGAGATGACGGTGGATGGTTTTTAGAGGAGGGGAGAGCCATATGGCTAACACAGGAGAAATGTGTTCAGGGAAATTTTTCTATAAGCATAGGATGGCTGAACATTTTGAAAAACAGGGCCAGCTTACATTCAGTTTTATTTAATATATGTAACTGGCATTCCTTCCCACTCCCTCCAACTCTCAAACTTTAAGAGTCAGCTAAACCCCTACTTCTTTTTTTAGAATGGCTTTAGATAGGGGTAGCAAAGGAAAAGAGGTTTCCAACTCTTTCTACAAGCTATAATCTCCTGCAAGCAGTGACCAAAAAATTCAAATGTCCTGAAGGGCCCTTGAGTCTCCAGCAGCAAAGAGCTGTGGGAGTGTGCTGAAGAGCCAGTGATGGTGGGAGAGCTGATGAGTTGGAGAAGGTGGGAGGAGCCACTGCTGGTGGGAGAGGCCAATGCTAAAAGGTAGGGGCAGGTAGGAGGAGCCAGTGCTGGTGGAAGAGGCTGATGAAAGGAGTACCTCCCAACTGGCCAGGAGGGTTTTAAGACCTCTTTTATTTATTTCAACATGGAAGGATGTGGGTTGGGCAGGGAAAGCAATAGCAGTATCCTTTCTTTAGTGTCATTAAAGCAGTAAAAATTGAGAATTTATTCAAAGTCAGAGCAGAAAGCTGGGAAAAGTATTGCTAGTTTTATGGTTGAGAGGCTGCTGGTAGTGCTGAACATTGTTTAGACTTCAGATGCAAGGCAAATTGAATGTGACCCTATATCTGTCACCTGTGACCTGTGTAATCTTGAATGAGAAAGAACTCACTGGACCTCAATTTATTAAATGGAACTGAGAATAATAATCTTGCTGGTAAATATGCCTTCTCTTTGCCCCACAGAGGGAGAAGCTAATTTTCCCTTACTAGGGCTACCCAAGGCATTAAGGGAGACAGGCCCCTGAATTCAGGAGGCTTGTCTAAGGGGGCACCAGCTCCCTGCATAGTCCTTTCTTCCCAAAACACTGCTTTTCCTTGGGTCCCCCTGCTTCTCTCTCCAGTCATGGTTCCAGGGAGCCCCTTCATGCCATGTGGACCAACCCCTCTCTCCTGCTCCAGCACCATGTAGGCCAAATACCCTAGAGCAGCAGCTTAGAAGTGTGTTTTTGGTGGATTCCAATAAAACAATGGCAATTCCCCCACTTTTTTTTATCAACATGCTTATAAACATAAGAAATGGACAGGTTGAGAGAGTTACAAAGGACCCATCCCTGTAAAAAATAAAACATAGCAGAGAATAATGATTATGTTCTGCAATGGGTGAAAGGAGGTTCTGGGATAAATGCTGGACTCTCAACATTTCCTGATTTATTTGTGGAGCCAGAATTGGACAACTCCTTCCCAGGTTAGAAGAGGCTTTCTAAATCAGAATGCAACAGGAACACATGCCTAGGCTACACAAGCCATCATGACCAAGATTCATTTCTTTATCCAATACAATTTTCTAGAACTCAAATGTTACCTTATCAACCTCCAGTTTAAAGCCTTCTCTGGTGCTCATTCCACAGCTTAATGATGATCATCTTCTTTAGCTTGTGTTCTAGAACTTCTAGGCCAGACTGTTCCTGCCCTGCTCTTCTTCCTATCCAGATATTTGAGGACCTCTCACACTTCCTGAAGGGGTCACAGCTGTAATGCAGCTACCTGGATGTTTTTCCTGGCCAGAAATCTCAGGCTCACTTATCCTTCACCTTTTTGAGTTTTTTTTTTTTCTTTCCTGCCTCCAGACTATGAGCTCATTCCTCAAGGACAGTAACTCGCTAGAGGCACTTAGGCATAGAAATACCTAGTTGACTGAGTGATCCTTTGTTGTTGTTTTTGTATGCACACATGTACACATGATTATGTGCACACACAGAAACACACAGGTGTTAGTTGGTGTTTACTGCCTTTGCCATGTGCCAGGTACTTTGCTGAACAGTTTATATGCATTTTCTTATTTCATTGTACAGACAAGTCTTCTCAATTTAAAACCAAAAATGATGTAATTAGCATAAAGTCAAATAGCTAGTAAGTAGCAGGTCGATGGCTCTGATCAGAGTCAACCACCTGCCCTCCAGAGTTGTTTTAATGGTTGAAAAATTCAGAAATCTCTAAGCAAGTTATAAAGACTAAGTAGAGTGACTTGTGCAGTGCAGGTAATGTGTGTGAGCTTATTCACTGTGTGACTTTCAACCCTAGCCTCAGTTTCTTCTATTTATAAAATGCGGATAGTAGTTTTGAACAGAGTGCTTTTGTATGTATTAAATAAGCTAATGCAAGCAAGTACTTAATGAACCTCCTGATTAGGGCTTGGACTAGGCTGAAGCCAGCCAGACACTACCCCACCAAGGGACACCACACTTCAGAAAGAGCTAGTCTCCAATGAGAATGACCTTGAGTTTGAGATCCTCTTTATGTTCTCTCTCACTCTAGTCCTGGCCCTGTTTATAGAATTTGGGGGGTGAGAAATCATTTTCTTAGGCACCTGGGTAGAATTGTCCTATCTGTATGAGGAATTATTATCATGAATCATCTGTTTCCTTGTAGTCATATATACCTCAGTATTATTGTTTTTATTAGGAAAGCACTCCCCACCTCTGAACTATCTTCTCATATTCATGCAGTTTCAACACAGGGTGGGAGTGATTTACTGTGGGTCTCATTATCTAGTTTTTTACATTAGCTCAAAGGGTGCTCTTGTGTAAATGCAGTCATAGACAGTCTCTCCAGGAAACACTCTTTGCACTTCTAGAACATTTTCAACTTTCCCCTGTCACAAGGGTCCTTACCAAGGCTTTGGCAGAAAATCTTCCTCAGATGTAGCCATTGTTATTTGTGCCCTCAGGCCTGTAAGTCACTCATTCATAGAGTTTCCAGGAGTTGGAGCCAGCTCAACACAGATATCTATAATATATCATAAAATATATGTACAACAATAACTATCTTGTGTAGCTCCTTATCATATACACCATGCACATTATGCACATATTTGGTCACACCCTAAAGAGATGTGAGTTAAGTTGTATTAAAAACAAAAGGTGCAAGAGGGAATGCGGTATGAAATCAGTGCAGGACAATTTATGACTGGTATCAGGAAATTCTTCTTAAGAATACCATTTATTATTAAACTAAAACAGCCTCCCTATGATCACAGGCCAGACCCAGGACTTAAGGCATTTCAGCTAGGGCAAGGTTCTGCTAAGGACACCAAAGAAACAAAGTGATGCCCTCCCAGGGGATACTCTCAGGCACAAAGCATGAGTACCAGCCTCCTTTCCAAGTCAAGGGTATAGAGCAGAAGTTTGCTACAGACCTTAATGTTCCTCTATGTGCAGCAGTGGAGCTTCAGGGTTCAGCATGGTCAGCTGACTAATAAATAGCCTTAGAAAATATTAGGGATAACTTAAATGTTGTATGAAAACTCCACAGCAGAGCAGGAAACACTAATGCAATTACTAGACTTCATGTAAGCATATGGGTGGGCTTAGTGTGTCCAGATTTCTCTGAGGCATGTGACAAGGTGACATGTGGAAGCTTTTTGATTAATCTAAATATGATAGGGCAAGATCCTCATAAGCTCCCTATAAAAGCCTTGGTTAACCGTTCACATACAGGAGTGATGAATGTGAACCCAGCAGAGCTCTCTAGGAGCTGTGCGGCCTCTTTAAGTAAATATTAAGATAGATGGTGGTATTCAGAATCACTGGACATAGGAGGGTGACTGTTAAACTCACTAATTGATCTAGAAGGCATTACACAGATATATTGGAGATTTTATATATATAAAATTATCCTAAATGGGTAAAAGGATATATCCATATCCTAAATGGTCTTTATAGATCAGAGTTATGGACATAATAAACCAGGAAGAAATTTAATACAGAAGTCATGAAGAGATACCAAGATTGAAAAACAATAATAGCAAATGCCTGACACATGGTAAGAATGAAATGTTTGCTGGCTGGATTCATTGATGGGATTAATAAGTAGCATATATAAAAATAAATTAAAATTGAACACAAACTCAAAGTGTATCAGAAGTGTGGAGGTTGTAGCACATCAACTGGTAAAACCTTGTCCTTTATTCTCCAAGTTCAGCTATCAGACTCTGTGAGATGAAACCTTATCTGTGCATGCTCAGACTTTACCTACAGGGTCAGGTGCACTTCCAGGCACCACAATGTGAGAGGGAGGTTTGAAAAATGGATTTTTCACAGAATTGGGGGATACAAATAGTGAAATTATATCACACCATGATGGCTAAAGGATTTAGAAAGGGTTAGAATGAGGAGAAGAACTGGAGTTTAGCTCAAATACCTGAAAAGTTGTCATGTGAAGCAGAATTATACTTGCTCAGGATGACTTGGGAGGACAAAGTTAAAGCATGGGGAAAGAGTGACAAAGGTAGATACCGGCTCAACATAAAGGTATCCTCAATAGTACAAGTTGACCCCATGGAATGGATTGCTAATGAGCTCCCCTCCCATCACTGAAAGTATACAAGCAGAGGCTGAATAGTTACTTTCCAGGTTTTGCAAAAGATAGTTTATGCAGGGATGGACCAGGGGTCTGGTTTGTATCCACTCAGAGTTGGGTACAGGGAAAAGTAGACAACATGCTGTCTCAGACCAAAGAAACCATTGACAGAAGATGGTGGTCCCAACTGGCTAGTGTTAGGAAAAGTGATGAGATAAGAAGTGAAAGCCACTGGTTGGGGACTGGTCATCTGTTGTGGAGAGAAGTTGTTAAAGTAAGCAGGGCCCAAAGAGAAGAATTGTGTTCACCTGAGCTATAGGTTTCTCCCACAGACATGCATGAAAATCCTGCAGGGTGAAGTGGGCTGGGCTGGGGCATGGAGAGGCTGGGGCCAGTTCATTCCAGCCTACCCACTTCCCCTTCCGTGTCCAGCTGTCAGGAATGTGGGCTAAATCACAGCACTTGCTCTCCTTACACTTCTGCTTTGTTTGGGGGGTTTTCTTGGGCCTTTCCGAGGGAAATTACTTGTCTTGGAGCTGTTCTACTCTGGGCAGGTTCACACAGAATTTGAACAGAGGGAAAAAAATTTGCAGAGCTGTCATTATAAATTACATGCCTTTTTTTAGGGGGTTGGGAGAGTCATGAAAACTACAAGCCCTGTGTTGCACCATGGGAAGTCCTGACTTTCTTATACAGTGAGGTTACACAAAGCTGGTAAGGTGCCAATACTGACCTTCAATTATACAACAGAGCTTCATTCTATGCATGTGGGCTCTTATTCAAGGCCACATGAACATTGCCAAGCCACAGTTGCCTGGGCATCTGGGTGAGGGAGACTGACTGACTTCATTTTTCCTACAATCCACCCCTTCAGGGCTCCTCACCATGCAATCTGCATGAGGGTGTCTTCTATGAGGGTCCCTTCATGAGGAGGGCAGAGCCCTGCACTTAAATATCTCAGTAGCAATACAAGCTGCAACAGCACATGATTAAAACACAAGTGCTACCATCCAAGTCAGCAAGGACCCACCATCATTCAGTAGTTAAGGATACCCATCATTGCTATAGGGGACCACCTGTTAGGCATTATATAGCATAGATTTTAGAAGCTAATGCCCATAGAGCTTGGCTAACATTGTGAGGGAAATCTGGAATGTACATATAGCATTAAGCCCCAGCTAGGGCACATGTCCCACCTTGTGATTCAGTGAGAATATTTAAAGCCATACGATCTTGTAAGGCTACTTTTCTTAATTGATATACTTTCTTATTTAAGAGGCTTTAGGAATTATGTGTTGCATTTAATGCATGAGCAGTGTGCAAAGCTAAAGCAAGAATTTCAGCCTTAGTGACTATAGAAGTGGCTAATGGGTTGTACCACCAGGGGGTACACTTCACTTGGTGGTGCACCTTAAACACTTCCCAATTGGTTGGCCAGATTGCAAGAGTTTTCTGAACTAGACTAGGCAAATAGTGGCAGTCCAGTTTTGGGGCAAATAAGGCCACCCATGTGAATCATACCACTGCTTTGCCTCAGTGTATATGTCAGTCCAGGTCACTTTCCATAAGGGCTGTGCACTGTTCCACTGGTTCCGAAACCAAGTCCAATTTGAGACAGATACTGGAGAGATGTGCCATGGGAAGCTGGCCTACGTGCTCAAGGGGATTTGAGTGAAGATCCAGCATGCTGATTGGTTAGCCAGTGAGACATATGTATGTACCCAGTCAACTAGGGTGCTAGTTTGTACCCTAGGAGTGAAAAAACAAAGCAGTTATTGGAACTGACAATGGTAAATTACAAGCCTCAGGCAATATGCAAGCAAGTTTCTGGTCAGCTGATAGACTGGCTAGCAGAGGGGGTCTTCCTGGGCACAACTATTATAGTTTTCATGTTTCAATTCGGGGTGTAGCATTTACTTGCAACAACAACAGAGAACTTACAATGGACAAGAAGGATATTACAAAGGTGCCATGGGGAAGCATTTCATGGTCTGCTGGTTCTGGGTATGCCACCTTTAAGATTAGGGGCCATGTCCCAATTACCCAGGACACTATTTGCAAGTTTCTCTCCACCCTTTGCCCCAAGGGGCAACAAGAACCACCCAATGCATATGGGGGGCTTTTATTTCCCAAGGTCATGTCCAAGTGGCCATGTGCACCACCCAACTATCTGTGCAAATAATCAGAGGAGGCACTTCATTTGCACCATAAGCCACACAGCTCCCAGTTCTGCCCACTGGCTATTCTGAGCTACTTAAGTGTCAAACTAGATCATGTCTGTTTCTGGCTGAATGGTCATGCAGTCCACATGATGGGCTCACCCCTGGTAGATCTATCAGTATACCATGCATTAGAAGGAATGGGTGCCTGCCATGCTTCTAGTTTTTCTATTGAGGCAGTGGTAATAGATGTTTTATTTACCTAGGTAACAGGGCCTAATACTTCCAGCAACTCAGCCTGTAGGGGGATAGTCAATAGGGTACTTCTTTGTTGCAGATAAGTTCCCTACTTAGCCAATATGTACGTCTGAGTTGTCCCACTGCAAGGATTGGCCATATAGCTTTAGACCCACCCTACAATGAGATACATGGTCCTTACTATTATAGCCTTCATGACCAACAGGGCAGCATGCACCTCTGCCAGTTGCTTTTCAATCAAGGAGTGTGATACTTCTGTTCCCTTCCATAGTTGGGACCAGAAACCAAAGGATTGATGTGGCCATTCTGATCACTGGCAAAGACCCCATCCAAAGCCTTCTTGTGCCACATGTACATCTAGCTCACAGGGTCTAGCAGGATTCAGAACATATAAGGCCTGAGCATTTTTAATTATACACTTTGCTCCTTGGAACACTTTCTCCGAAGTCAGGCGGCAGCCCCAGCTTTCTCCCTTTTTTGCCAAGGCATACAAGGGGCAAATGACCTGAGGAAGGTGGGACATGAACACTCCTCAATACCAAGCAGGCCCAGAAATGTCTGGAGCTCTTTCACAGTGGTAGGGGCAGGGTATGCCTGAATTTTATTTATCATCACATTGGGGATTACTTTTGTTTTACTCGACCAGACAACCCCCAAGAATTTGACAGATAATTCAGGCTCCTGCAGCTTGGCCTCATTGAGTTCCTAGCCACATGACTTCAGGAGTGACAACACTTGCAATGCTGCTTTCTTTAATTCTGTAAGAGAATCACTGGTTAGCAAAGTGTCTTTAACGTAGTGAAAAAGGCACACAGTGGCAGACTATGGTCACTTAGCCAGGTCCTCCACCACAAGCCCATGACAAATGGTCAGGCTGTGCAAACACCCTTGCGGGAGCACTGTAAAAGTCCATTGTTGGCTTTCCTGTGTAAATTCAAACTGATCTTGGCTTTCTGGAGCAATATTAATGGAGAAAAAAGCGTTTGCCAGATCAGCCACAGAATGATAGGTTCCCATCTTGTTAGTTAACCAGTCCATCAAGTCCACCACAGAAGGGACCATTGCATGTATTGAGGGAATGACCTTATTGAGCTTCCAGTAATTTACTGTCATTTTTCACGTGCCATCTGGCTTCTGTACTGGATACACAGAAGAGTTGAAGGGACTATGGCCAGCCCTAATTATTCCTGCCTTATCCAACTCCCCTATAGTAGCCATGACCTCCTCATGCCCTCCAGGCAGCCAGTACTCTTCTCCCATCATGGGGACAGCAACCGAATGAGGGGATGCTCAGCATGTCCCCACAGAATGGTTTTTATCACTCAAAATCTTAGGCAGAACTCCCCTACAGTGTTTCACAGCCACAATTCTTGGAACGCATCAATGCTCAGTGTATACTTAGGAATGGGGGACATATAAACCGTATATTCAGTGGGGCAGTCACCCAACACCCAGGGAGAGCCACAGGGCTTTCATCTTTACACTATGCCCCCCATAACCATCAATAGAGGCTTTAGGCCCTGGGAACTTCTCAGGGTTTCCATTACAGGATAGTATATTTTGTCCCCGTGTCTACTAGGACCAGGACCCACTGAACATTTGTAGGGTAGCAAGAGATAGCCAATTCCACATGTGGCTTCTGGTCCCCGACTGATGGGTTCCTTGGCCCTCTGCCTATTGAATGTCCAAAGGATATTTCCTAACTCTTCTTGGGAGGTTGCACAGCCAAATGGTGTTCCAGACTTACAGGATGGGCTTCCCTGGTCGCATCCCCTGGTTTTTCCTTTGCCTTCTTCTTCTTCTGGGTCCTAATCACTCTCACAGGTTTGCTTTTTGGCTGAGGGATGCCAAGGACTCCAGACACCATCCCTTCCACCTGCTGCTGCATCCCCTTGAGTTGCCCCATGGCTGATGCCACCATTACCACCTCCACCATCACTGTCTCTGTGGTTCCAACCACCGGCAAGGGTTCCCCTGCCACCACCTGCCCTGCTCAGGACTCCTGGAGTGGAGCTTTCCAAGGGCAGGCACTGGTCGCTGCCAGAGCAACCAACCACAGTCCTCTTACCCCATTGCTTTTGGCATGTTGTTTCAAGTTGATGCACAGTTGGAGAGGTAAAGGGGCCAAGGACTGCCCTGATCCAAACTACTCCCAGATGCCATAGGCTGCTGCAATTTTATTTTCTGTATACCTACTGGGCAAGCCCTAAGGGGAACTCAGTTCCTTTCCCTGCCTCTTCTTCCTTAGAATCATTCACTGTGGGAGGGGAGTTGCAGCTGCCTCGCCATACAGAGATCTTCCTACAGGGCGCAGATTCCACCTCCAATGCTTCCTTTTTTCCTGGGAGTTCGCATAACTTTGCTGCCTACCGAAGAGCAGTCTTCATCTTAGCTCCGCAAAGCTGAAACACCCAGCCCGTGGCCTCCCATGGCTGTCCGGGCACTTGGCTTTCTCAGGGTCTTCCCTACCACCTGCAGGGCCTTCTCTACTGTGTCAGGTACACCACTAACATTGGGCCAGTACTGGGGGGAGAGCCCAAGCTCCTAGGAGACTCGCTAGGGGATATCACATGCCAGTGGCAAGCCACCCTGCCAAGCCCCTCTCTGGGGATGCTAATAGCTTCTACATACCATACTGATATGAATACTGCCTACTATGCCAATTGTCATGCAACCATTCAAGGCCAGGACTGTTCACAGGGGATTAGGGCAGAGTGAAAAAAATTCGCAGAGATGTTGGGGTATCTGACATGCCTTTATTCTGTGGTGGGGCAATTAATGAATGCCACAAACCACAAATTGCACTGGGGGAAGTCCCAACTCCCCCAAATACTAAATGCACACAAAAATCAGTGAGGTGCCAATACTGACCTTCAGTGCACACATAGCCAGCAAAGTGCCAATACTGACCTTCAGTTATATAACAGAGCTTCATTGTACACATGAGGGCCCTTACTCAAGGCCACATGAACACTGCCAAGCCACAGTCACCCAGACATCCAGGTGAGGGAGACTGACTGACTTCATTTTTTCCTATACTCCTCTCTTCAGGCTTTCCTTTCCCCACTCAGTTGTGCCCCGAGTACATGCTGCACATTCCTGGTCTCATGATGAGCATAACAAGTGGTGAGGGGAGAGAAAGTTGCTCTCCCTAATCCTCTGGGATTTGGGTGTTCAGAAATGAACACTTTTGGGTATCTCTGCACACCTGGTGCTAAGGGATTAAGGAAAGCCAATCAGCCATGGAAGCAAAAAGTACCTTTTTGGTGCCAACCTCTCCTGTTCCGTTTGTGGCTTTTCACATTTGCACAGCATATAAGGCAAAATTTTCTCTTCGGGTATTCATGGACATATAAGCTCAGCCAAGTTACACCTGGATTGCACTGTTAGACTCAAGTGCCTTGCATCCCTCAGGTTTAGCAATTTCAGCATTCTGATGCCTCTTCCCTACAGGAGAAAAAGA
This sequence comes from Anoura caudifer, assembly GCA_004027475.1. Classification (NCBI taxonomy): domain Eukaryota; kingdom Metazoa; phylum Chordata; class Mammalia; order Chiroptera; family Phyllostomidae; genus Anoura; species Anoura caudifer. The sequence continues at coordinate 15,219 of PVKU01014178.1, forward strand.
AATGAAATAAACTGAGCCTGGGACTCAACCTTCCAGGGCCAACTCTCTTGTTTTTCTGTCACATCAAACAACCAGCTTTTTACAGAGATGTCTGGATATCACTTGGGCATATTTCAATTTTAAGGAACATGCACATTCCCTTCCCATTGTGTCTCCAATGGGCATCAATGGAGGTATTTATGCTGATACTTTAACCTGTGGGAGAGTCCAGCTGATGAAAGTGTGCAGCCCAACTCCAGACTTTCATCTATAGTCTGAGCAACCAGGCAGGGTTTCCCCATGTCCTCCAGAATCACCAGTAAATAGTCCACACGTACAGAGTGAGTCTGGGCCAGCATTGTCTGGGGCAGGAGGCTGAATGGGGAGGTGGAAAGATGGAATTCCCAGACTTTCTTTCTTTCTTTCTTTCTTTCTTTCTTTCTTTCTTTCTTTCTTTCTTTCTTTCTTTCTTTCTTTCTTTCTTTCTTTCTTTCTTCTTTCCTTCCTTCCTTCCTTCCTTCCTTCCTTCCTTCCTTCCTTCCTTCCTTCCTTCCTTCCTCTTTTTTAAAATAGAATCTTTGGGGTGACATTGGTTCACAAAACCAACACAGATTTCAAGTATACAACTTAACAAACCATCATTTGCACACTGCATCATGCACCCTTTGCCCCAAGCAAAGTGTCTTTCTATCTCTGTTTCCCTTCCCTTTGCTGGCCTCCACCTACCCCACACCCCTTTTTCTCAGGCCATCATCACACTGTTGTCTGTGTATATATGTTTTATATATTTTTTCTGCTTAATTCCTTTGACTACTCTCACCAGTCCCCCAACTCCCTCCTATCTGACAGCTGTCAGTCTATTCTATGTATCTATGCCTCTGTTTCCATTTTGTTCATCAGTTTATTTTGATCATTAGATTCCAAATATAAGTGAGATCATGTGGTATTTGTATTCCTCTGACTGGTTTATTTTATTTAGCATAATAATCTCCAGGTCCATCCATACTATTACAAAAAGTAAGATTTCCTGTGTAAATGTACCACAGCTTTTTGATCCACTTATCTACCGATGGGCACTTGGGCTGTTTCCAGATCTGGGCTATGATAAATAGTACTGCAATGAACATAGGGATGTACATATTTTTTCAAGTCAGTGTTTTGGGTTTCTTCAGGTATATTCCCAGAAGTGAAATCACTTGACCAAAAGGCAGTTCCATTTTTATTTTTTTGAGGAAACTCCATATTATTTTCAGAGTGGCTGCACCAGTCTGAATTCCCACCAACAGTGCACTATGTTTCCAATTTTTCAAGTCATTTACAACACTTGTTGTTTGTTCATTTGTTGATGATAACCATTCTGGTATTTCTTAATGGTTTTAAATTGCATCTCTCTGATGATTTGTGACATGGAGCATTTTTTTTTCATATGTTTATTGGCCATCTACATATTCTCTTTAGAAAAGTATCTATTAAGGTCCCTTGCACGGTACTTTATCTATTTTGAAAATTAACCCCTTATCATATATATCATTGGCAAATATGTTCTCCAATTCCGTGGATTCCCATTTCATTTCATTGATTTTTTTCCTGTGCAAAAGCTTTTTAGTTTTATGTAAACTCATTTGATTATTTTTTTCATTTGTTTCCCCTGCCTTAGAAGATACATCTGGAGTTCACTATGGGCATGGCAAAGATGCGAGTCACAGTCTGGGATCCTGCACTACCAGCTCTAACTTTCTGGAACTCTGTCCTGAGAGGAGGGAATGACCAAGTTCAATGTGAGTTGGGGTTTCTTCTACAAAAATGCTGTATCCCTGAGAATGAACCAGTAGCATTTGAGGACTTCTCTGTGTACTTCATTGGAGGGGAGGGGAGTCAGCTGTTACATAGAGGCAGCTGCACAGAGCTGGGATGCTGGAGAGCTACTGTCAATTGGTCTCAGTGGGTCTTTTGCATACAGCATATATACAAGGGGTGACTCCCAAAAAAACAGAATTTATTTATAAAACATTGAGTATTCCAAGGAAGGAAGATGGCAGCATGGTAGGAGGAAGCACATTCCTCTTCCCCCTAAACAAAGGAGAAAAACCTGGCCAATTTACGGTGGAGCAGAGAAAACAGACACCAGAAACACAGCATATTTGAAAACAGGAGATCAAAAACTGCAGCGGACATTGAAAAAACAGACGGTAAGGAGAGTGCTCTAGCAGCGCGGAAGACCAGGGAGGGAGCTGAGATCCCAGGCCAGCGCTGGCCATAAGACTCTAGGGAGGGAGGGAGCCAGGTCAGTCACTCACTGCTCAGCCAAACAAGGTTTCAGCAGCACCGGGATAAACCTGGTTGCTTGAAATCTCACAGAAAGGAGATAAGACCTCCTAGCCCTGGGGGGACTGCACCTGGGAGTTCCCGCAACTGTCTGCGCCTGAAGGCCATTGGGAACAGCTGCTTAGGGATCTGTCAGCACCAGCGCACCAATGGGGGGACCACAGCCCACGTGACATCAGGGAACTGAGCTGCAGTTGCTCAGCACCCGCACACCATTGGGGACCCGAGTAGATGGCTGGGAGATCTTAGAAACCTGTGTGAGACCTGCATGGGGGTCCATTTGTGCCCACATGATAGTCAGCAACCCTGCATGGAAGGCTGGGAGATCATAAGCACCTGCAGGTGCCTGTGGTAGGCTCACAAGGCCTCAGAAGCTACACCTGAGGCCCTGTGCTGAGAGGCCCGGGCTAGCTCTGAAGACAGTAGCCCGAAGATAACTGAGTGCTGAACAGGGAGAAAAGCGATACCATCACTCCTTGGCCAAAGCAGTCAGCACGGCCAGAAAAACGGGCTTGGCAAGATTGATAACAGCAAGAGTTGGTGTTTTTGTTTGTTTGCTTGTTTTATTTTAATTATATTTTCATTATTCTTATTTTTTTACCCTACAACACTTCTTGCTTCTCGTTACTTCTATCTTCTTTTATTCCTTCTTCCTTTTTTTCCAATCTTATCTCTTCTTCCTCTCCCTTTCTTCTTTTCCTTTTGTTTCTGCTTTTCTTCTTTTTTTCATTTTTTCTTCTTTTATTTGTTTTCGACCTCTTTTCTCTTTTTAAATACCCATGAGTGAGAAAAAACAAAACTAAATGAAAAAACCCTGGATCTATGGAAAAACCAGAGTTGGTCCCAAAGAGAGGGCATTTCAACAGCTGAGACACTGGAAGCTGTGAACACCAGGATACCCAAAGGAGACGGCACCACTGAAACTCACAGGTATTCTACCACAGAAGTTTACACCATGAACCGAGGGAAGAAGAACAAATCAATTTAAGAAACTGAGCCTAACAAGAAGAGTCTCACAAAAAATGGGAAGAGAAAGAAACAATCCCCAAAGAAAATGAAAGGATGAAGCCACAAAAAGAATGCTAAATGAAATGGAGGCAACTCAACTATCAGATTTTGAGTTCAAAGCTATAGTTGTCAGGAAGCTTCAATAGCTCTCAAGGAGCTACTAGAAACTACAGGGAAGTTACTATGAACTCACTGCAAACTATCAACATGAAAAAGGAAATAGAAACTATCAACAAGGGCCAAGAGGAAATGAAAAATACAATTTCTGAACTGAAGATCACAGTGGAAGTAATAAAAAGCAGAATTGATAAAGCAGAAGATCGGATCAGCGAGTTGGAGGACCAAGTGGATACAAACAACCAGAAAGACCAAGAAAAGGAAAAGAGACTCAGAAAAAAAGTAAGAGGGATTAAGAGAAATACAAGACAATATGAAACGTAATAATATCCGTATAATAGGGATACCAGAGGGAGAAAAAGAAGAGCAAGAAATAGAAAACCTATTTGAAAAAGTAATGATGGAAAACTTCCCTAATTTGATGAGACAAAAAGTCACACAAATCCAGGAAACCCAGAGAGTCCCAATCAAGAGGAACCCAAAGAGACCCACTTCAAGACACGTCATAATTAAAAGGCAAAATCCAAGACAAAGAGAGAATCTTAAAGGCAGCAAGGGAGAAAAAGGAAATAACATCCAAGGGAGCCCTGATAAGGTTAGCAGCTGACTTCTCAATGGAAACACCCCAAGCCAGAAGAGAATGGCAAGAAATATTTCAAGTAATGAGAACCAGATGCCTGCAACCAAGACTACTTTACCCAGTAAGACTTTCAATCAAGATAGAAGGCCAAATAAGGAGCTTCCCAGACAAAAGACATCTAAAAGAATGTACCTCTACAAAACCAGCTCTGCAAGAGATACTAAAGGGCCTGCTTTAAGGAAAGAAAGGAAAAGAGAGAGAGGGAGAGGAACACAGGTACAAAAATGGCAATGAATAAGTACCTATCAATAATAACATTAAACATAGATGGATTAAATATTCCAATCAAAATGCATAGAGTACCTCAATGCATAATAAAGCATGACCCACACATATGCTGCCTACAAGATACCTACCTCAGGACAAAAGACTTACAAAGACTAAAAGTGAAGGGCTGGAAATAAATTTTCCAAGCAAATGCACAGGAAAAAGAAAGCAGGGTAGCAATACTCATATCAGACAAAATAGAGTTCAAAAGAAGAGCCATAAGGAGAGATCTAGAAGGTCAATTCATAATATTCAAGGGAAGAATTCACCAGGAAGACATAAACATTGTAAATATATATGGAACCAATATAGGAGCACCTAAATACATCAAAAAATCTTAGAGGACTTCAAGAAATATATTGACAGCAACACAAATATAGTAGGGGATTTTAACACCTCACTGTCAAAAATGAACAGATGTTTCAAACAAAATATCAACAAAGATATTGTGGCATTGAACAACACTCTAGATGAAATGGACTTAACTGACACACATAGAGCCCTTCATCCTAAAGAAACTAAATACACATTCTTTTCAAATGCACATGGAACATTCTCAAAGATAGACCACATGATAGGACACAAAACTAGCCTCAACAAATTCAAGAAAATTGAAATCATACCAAACATTTTCTCTGACCACAAAGGACTGAAACTATAAACCAACCCTAAAGGGAAAAAACCAAAATCCTCAAAATCGTGGAGGTTGAATAGCATGATATTAAACAATGAGTTGGTGAACAATGAAATTAGGGAGGAAATCAAAAAGTTTCTGGAAACAAATGAAAGTGAACTCAAAACAACCCAAAACTTCTGGGACACATCAAAGGCAGTCTCAGAAGGAAGTTCATGATGATACAGGCCTATGTAAAAAAAGACAGAAACATCTCAAACAAACAACTTAATCCTATGCCTACAAGAACTCGAGGAACAACAACAAAGACTGCAAAGAGCAAGTAGAAGGAAGGAAATAACTAAGATTAGAGCAGAATTAAATGACATAGAGACTAAAAGCACAATTCTAAGGATCAATGAATCCAGGAGCTGGTTCTTTGAAAATATAAATAAAATTGACAAGACTCTAAGCAGGCTCATCAAGAAAAAAAGAGAGAGAATCCAAATAAACACAATCAGAAATGAAATAGGAGAGATTACAACTGACACCACAGAAATACAAAGGGCTGTAAGAAATTACTATGAAGAACTGTATGCCAAGAAATTTGAAAACTTAGGTGAAATGGACAAGTTTCTAGAAAAATATAATCTCCCAAAACTCAATGAAGAAGAAGCAGAAAGCCTGAATAGACCAATAACAGCAGATGAAATTGAAGCAATAATAAAAAAAACTCCTGACACACAAAAGCCCTGGAAAAGATGGTTTCACAGGAGAATTTTACAAAACATTTAAGGAAAAGCTAGCCCCCATCCATCACAAACTTTTTGAAAAAATCCAAAATTATGGAAGACTCCCAAACTCTTTTTATGGAGCCAGCATCATTCTGATCTCCAAACCAGATAAAGACATAACAAGGAAAGAAAACTTCAGGCCCATATCACTGATGAAGATACATGCTAAAATCCTCAACAAAGTATTGGCAAACTGCATCCAACAATATATTAAGAAGATCATATGCCATGACCAAGTGGGATTCATCCCAGGGATGCAAGGATGGTTCAACATCCACAACTCAGTAAATGTAATACATCACATAAACAAAAGCAAAGACAAAAATCACATGATCATATCAATAGATGAGGAAAAAGCATTTCATAAGGTACAGCACCCATTTATGACAAAAACACTCAGCAAAGTGGGAATTGAGGGAGCATTCCTCAACATAATAAAGGCCATATAGGAGAGACCTACAGCCAACATTATACTCAACAGGCAAAAACTAAAATCTTTTCCAAGATCAGGAACAAGAAAAGGTTGTGCACTTTCACTATTTCTATTCAATATAGTATTGGAAGTATTGGCCACAGCGATTAGACAAGAAAAGAAAATGGAAGACATCCAAATTGGAAAGGAGGAAACAAAATTATCATTGTTTGCTGATGACATGATAGTGTACATAGAAAATTCTATAGACTCAGCCAAAAAGCTGCTCAACCTAACGAATGAATTTGGCCAAACAGCCAGATACAAAGTCAATATACAAAAATCAAAGGCACTTCTATATACCAACAATGAAACAGAAGAAGCAGAAGTCAGGAAAAAAAAAACCCATTCCATATAGCATAAAGAAAAATAAAATACCTAGGAATAAACCTAACCAAGGGGGTAAAAGACCTGTACGCAGAAAACTACACATCACTGAAGAAAGAAATAAAGGAAGACACAAAAAAAATGGAAACATATAACGTGTTCATGGATCAGAAAATTAACATCATCAAAATGTCCATACTACCCAAAGCACTTTACAAATTGAATGCAATACCTATTAAAGTAACAATGGCATATTTCACAGAAATAGAACAAACAAATCAAAAATGTATATGGAACCATAAATGAGTTTGATTAGCTGCAGCAATTTTGAGAAAGAAGAGCCAAGTAGGAGGGATTACAATACCTGACACCAAACTGTATTACAAGGCCACTGTAATCAAAACAGACTGGTACTGACACAAAAACAGGCACATGGACCAGTGGCATAGAACAGAGAGCCCATAAATAAACCCAGTTATCTACGGTCAATTAATATTTGACAAAGGAGGCAACAACATAAAATGGAGTAAAAGTATTCTCTTCAACAAGTGGTGTTGGGAAAACTGGACAGCTACATGCAAAAAAAATGAAACTCGAACACCAACTTACACCATACACAAAAATAAATTCAAGGTGGATAAATATTTAAATAAAAGCTGAGACACCATTAAAGTCCTAGAGGAGAACGTAGGCAGGAAAGTCTCAGACATATCATGCAGCAACATTTTTACTGATATGTCCCCTAAAGCAAGGGGCATAAAGGAAAGAATAAACAAATGGAAGCTCATCAAAATAAAAAGATTCTACATGGCTAAAGAAAACAGTATTAAAATAAAAAGAGAACCAACTCTATGGGAAAACATATTTGCCAATGATACCTGAGACAAGGGTTTAATCTCCAAAATATATAAAGAACTTCCACATCTCCACTCGAAGAAGATAAGCAGCCCAATTAAAAAATGGGCAAAGACTTGAACAGACACTTCTCCAAGGAGAACATAGAGGATTCAAAGACACATGAAAAGATGCTCAGTATTGCTAGCTATCAGAGAGATGCAAATTAAAACCACAATGAGATGCCACTTGACCCCAGTCAGAATGGCCATCATAAACAAAGCAACAAAAAACAAGTGTTGGAGAGGTTGTGGAGAAAAGGGGACCCTAGTGTACTGTTGGTGGGATTGCAGACTGGTACAACCACTATGGAAAGCAGTATGAAAATTTCTAAGAAAACTAAAAATGGATATACCTTTGTACACAGCAATGCCACTGCTAGGATTATATCCTAGGAACCCTGAAACACCAATCCAAAAGAACCTATGCACCCCAATATTCATTGCAACACAATTTACAATAGCCAAGTGTTGGAAGCAACCTAGGTGCCCATTAGCAAATGAATGGATCAAGAAACTATGGTACATTTACACAATGGAATTCTATGCAGCAGAAAAAAAGAAGGAGCTCCTACCCTTTTGTGACAGCATGTATGGAACTGGAGAGTATTATGCTAAGCAAAATGAGCCAGGAGATGAAAGACAAATACTATATAATCTCACCTTTAACAGGAACATAATCAACAAAACAACAAACAAGCGTAATATAACCAAAGACACTGAAACTGAGAACAGCTGACAATCACCAGAGAGGAGGAGGGGAGGGAATTTCAGGGGAAAAGGGGAAGTGTTTAGAGCAACAAGTACAAAAAATACATGGACAAAAGCTAGGGGGACTGGAAATGGGAGGGAAGTGGGAGGGCTGGGGCAGTGGGCTAGGATGGGAGTAGAAGATAGAAAACTGCACAATAAAATAAAATAATAAAATAAAATAGTAGAAGGTACATCTGAAAAGATATTGCTAAGAGAAATGTCTGAAATGTTACTGCCTATGTTTTCTTCTAAGATTTTTATGGTTTCACTGCTTATATTTATGTCTTAGTGTATTTTGACTTTATTTTTTGTATGCTATAAGTTGGTGATCTGATTTTGTTTTTTTGCATATATCTGTTCAATTTTCCCAGTACCATTTTTTTAATAGATTGTCTTCACTGCATTGTATGTTCTTGCTCTTTTGTCAAATATTAATTGGTCATAAAGGTGTGGGTTTATTTCTGTGTTCTCTATTCTGTTTCATTAATCTATATGCCTTACCATACTATTTTGATTACAATTGGCTTGTAGTACAGATTAATATCAGGTAGTGTGATAACAACAGTTTTGCTTTCCTTTCTCAGGATTACTGAGACTATTTGGGGTCTTTTGTGGTTTCATACAAATTTTTAGAATATTTGTTCTAATACTGTGAGATATGCCATTGATATTTTAATAGGAATTACATTTAATCTGAAGATTGCTTTGGGTAATTTGGACATTTTGATGATGATGTTAATTTTTCACATCTGTAACCATAATATATGATTACACTTATTTGTATCCTCCTCAATTTATTTATTTATTTTTTAAATGTTTTTAAAATTTTAACTGTTGTTCTTTTTTTTACTATTTTTTTATTTTTTAATTATATTTTATTGATTATGCTATTACAGTTGTCCCATTTTCCCCCCTTCATTACCCTCCACCCTGCACACCCCCTCCCACCCACATTCTCCCCTTTAGTTCATGCCCATGTGTCATAAGTTCTTTAGCTTCTACATTTCCCACACTATTCTTGCCCTCCCCCTGTCTATTTTCTACCTACCATCTATGCTA
>PVKU01014179.1:0-24443 GCA_004027475.1 Anoura caudifer
TTCTTTCTTTCTTTCTTTCTTTCTTTCTTCCTTTCTTTTTTCTTTCTTTCTTTCTTTTCCTTCCTTTCTTCCTACCTTCCTACCTTCCTTTCTTTTTTTTCAATTTTACCCTGGATATTGTCAAACATATACAAGTAGATTTTGTATATGAAATTACAAACAATATCCAGGTTCACTTCAGTAAAGCAGTGTTCCTGGAACATTACCTTGCATAAGAATCACCAGAAGGGCTTGTTAAAAGACAGATTGTTCACCTCCACATCTTTAAGTCTCAGATTTTAAAATCTTGGGTGAGAGCCAGAGTTTGCTTTTCTGACAGGTGCCCTGATGATGCCGGTGCTGGTGGTAGGAGACCTCATTTTGAGAACCACTGTACAAGAGTAAATAGTGAAGGAGCCTCCAGTTATCAATCGCCCAAATGCAACCATTAACAACTCGCAGCCAATCTCATTTCGTACATATTTTCTTGTTGCCCTTCCCTCTGCATTTTCCAAAAATCGTCTTATGTTATGACGGTAAATATTCTAGTGCATAACTCTAAAATATGAGCTATCCATTCTCCTCGACTCCTTTATTCTCGAAATGCACAATGTTGGTGGTCTGGATTCAGTTTTTGCATGTACCAGTCCAATTTTCCCAACACTATTTATTGAAGAGACTGTTTTTACTCCATCCTATTCTTTTGCCTCCTCTGCTAAATATTTAATGGATCATAAAGGCATGGGCTGATTTCTGGGCTCTCTGTTCTGTTCCACTGATCTATATGCCTTTCCTTGTGCCAGTACCAGGCTGTTTTGATTACAGTGGCCCTATAGTATAGTTTGATATCAGGTATTGTGATCCCTCCAACTTTGTTCTTCTTCCTCCAGATTGCCAAGGCTATTCGGGGTCATTTGGGGTTCCATAAAAATTTTTGGAATATTTGCTCTAGATCTGTGAAGTGTGCCATGGGTATTTTAATAGCAATTGCATTGAAGCTATAGATTGCTTCCGGTACTGTGGACATTTTGATGATGGTAATTCTTCCAATCCATGAACACGGTATATGCTTCCACTTGTTTGTGTCCTCTTCTATGTCTTTCCTCACTGTAACACACCCCATTAACAGTTGAAGGGGAAGAAAACCACAGCATCTCAGTTTATACGGGAAAAGAATTTGAGAAAATTTACAGCCACTCATGATAAAAACTGTCAACAAAGAAAGAATGGAAAGAAGCTTCCTCAGCATAATTATAGCCATATGCAGACATCACACTCAATGGTGAAATGCTGAAAACTTTTCCTCAACGATCAGGAATAAGATAAGGGTGACTACTTTTACCATTTCTAGTCAGCACTGTACTAGAAGCCTTAACCGGAGCACTTGCGTAAGGGGGGAAAAAAAGAAGGCATCCAAATTGCAAAGAAAGAAGCAAAATTATCTCTGTTTACAGGCGACATTCTCTTACACAGAGAAAATGCCAAAGATTCAAAATCTGAAAGTGTTGGAACTCTTCAGAAAGCTTATAAGATACAGGTCAGTAGACAATAATCATTACACTTGTGCACACTAACAATGGACAATCCACTCAGAAAGTTATGAAACAACTGCAGTTACATCAAAAAGAATAAAGTAGTTAGGAATAAGCTTAATGAAGGAGATGAAAGACTTGTGCATCGAAAACAGCAAGACATTGCTGGAAGAAATTAGAGGAGACACAAATTAGTGGCAAGACATCTCGTGTTCTTGGATTGGAAGACTTCATATCATTAACAGGCAGTCCTACCCAGAGTGATCTAAAGTTTCTGCACAATGCCCGTCAAATTCCCAAATGACATTACTTTCTGTGGAAATTTTTCTTAAAATCCTAAAATGTATATGGAATCTCAAGGCACCCACGATAGCCAAAACAACCTTGAAAAAAAAGGACAGGGTTGGAGGACTCACACTTCCAGATTTCAAAGTCTACTTCAAAGCTACAGTAATCAAAACAGTGTAGTATTGGCATAAAGCCGAGCATAGAGGCCAATGGAATAGAACAGAGACACCAGAAAATAAATCCTCGCACATGTGGCCAAATGACTTTTGAAAAGGTCACCGACACCTTTCACTGCAGAAAGGACAGTCTTTTCAACCAATGGTGCTGGGAAGGCTTGACATTCGCATGGCAAAGACTGAGGTTGGAGACATTCCATACACTGTTACAAAAATTAACCCCAAATGGATCAAGAACCAAGACCTAAGTGCTAAAATGATAAAATTCAGAAGAGAACAGAAGAGTGAAGCTTCAGGACATTGGATTTGGCAAAGATTTCTTGCATATGACATCAAAAGCATATGCAACAAAGAGAGGAAAAAATAGATAAGTTAAACTTCATCAACATTTAAGACTTTGGGGCATTAAATGACACTGTTAAGAGAGTAGAAAAGCAACCCACAGGATGGGAGGAAATATTTGCAGATCATGTGTCTTTTAAATGATTAACATCCAGAATATACAAACAACTCCTACAACTCAAAACATAAGTTTTAAAAAATAAACAACCTAATTCAAAAATCAGCAAAGGGCTTCAGTAGCCATTCCTGCAAAGAAGGTATACAAATGGCTGTTAAGCACGTGGAAAGGTACTCAACATAACTAGTCATTAGGCTAAATGAAAATCAAAACCACAATGAGATATCACTTCACATGCATCTAAGTGGCTATTATTTTTTAAAAAGAAAAAGAAAGAAAGGAAAAGAAAATCAGAATATAACAAGCATTTTCAAAGATGTAGAAAATGGGAACCCAGGTGCCTATCAGTGGATGAAAGGATAGGTAAAACGTGGTACAATGCGCTATTATACAGGCCTTAAAAAGAAAGAAATTCTGATGTATGCCACAACACGGATGAAACTTGAAGACATTATGCTCAATGAATAAGTTAGAAACCAGATGACAATTATGATTATCTGAGGTACTTAGGGTAGTTAAATTCATAGAGACAGAAAGTAGAATGGTGATTGCCAGGGTATGAGGGGAGAAAGACATGAAGAGTTATTGTTTAATGGGTACAGGGTTTCAGGTTGGGATGATGACAAAGTTCTGGACATGGATGCTGGGATGATTTCCCAACAATGTGAATGTCATTGCATTTTATACGTAGCATGGTTAAAATAAGTTTCTGTTATGTATATTTTACCGCAATGAAAGAGAGAGAGAGGGAGAGAGTGGGAGATGGGGAGAGGGAGAAGGGGAGAGAGAGAGAGACAGAGAGAGACGGGGAGAGAGAGAGAGTCAGAGAGAGACAGAGAGAGAGAGAGACAGAGAGAGACAGAGAGAGACAGAGAGAGAGAGAGAGAGAGAGAGAGGAAGCTCCCCTCAGTTCCAAGGAAAATTGCTTTACACTGCCAAGGAACTTCCTATGTATCAAAGGCAAACTTTTCTTTGGGAGAAAAGGTGGGGATTTACCAATGATAGTGCATGCTTGGAATTGTCTAATTTTCTAAAAAGTACATGTAGTTAATTGCTGGCCATCTCTAAAGATTGTTTCAAAATGGTATTACATGGCTAGACTTCCGGCCAAGATGGAGGCGTAGGTGGACACACTATGCCTCCTCGCACAACCAAAATTGAGGACAACAAAGATTTAGAAACAGGAAAACAACCTGAACTGCTAGAAAAATTGAACTGTACGGAAGTCCGACAACCATTCATCCAGACCGGTAAGAGGGGCGCAGTCGCGGCAGAAAAAGTGCAGTTGGGTGGACCCGGGCATGCAGGCAGCAGCTGGCAGACCCCAGGCACACAGGCAGTGGCTGGCGGACCCCGGGCGTGGGGTGGCAACCCGCAGGCCCAGTAAGGCCACGCAAGGCGGCTGGCTGACCAGGCGGTCCCACATTCGCGCACAGATAATCCAGGCGAAAACACGGGGCGAGACAGACCTTGCAACCCAGGGCACCAGCGCCAGGAAATAAAACCTAAAGACACCGATTGAAAACACTTGTGGGGGTTGAAGAGCCAGGAGAGACTTCCAGCCTAACAGGAGAGTTCGTTGGAGAGACCCACAGGGTCGTACAACGTACACAAGCCCAACCACATGGAAATCAGCACCAGAAAGGAGGGCCCAATTTGCTTGGGGGAAGCAGCGGAAGGGACTGGAATCCGAGAGAGAGGGGAGCAAGCACCCTTGTTCCCTCTCGGACCCCGCCCCCACATACAGCATCACAACCCAGCCACTGGGCTGCCCCACCCCAGGGAACACCTAAGGCTCCGCCCCTCACTACATAACAGCCGCGACCAGACCAAAACAAAGAACGAAACAAAAAAACAAACCAAAGAAATGGCTCAAACAGGAGAACAGATCAAAGCCCCAGAGCCAATTCATCTAAGCGACCAAGAGATAGCCAACCTATCAGATGCACAGTTCAAAGCACTGGTGATCAGGATGCTCACAGAATTGGTTGATTTTGGTCGCAAATTAGATGAACAAATGAAAGGTACAATAAGTGAAATGAAGGAAAACGCACAGGGAACCAATAGTGATGGGAGGAAAACTGGGACTCAAATCAATGGAGTGGACCAGAAGGAAGAGAGGAACAAACAAGCAGAAAAGAATGAAGAAACAAGAATTAAAAAAAAAAAAAAAAAAAAAAAAAAAAAAAAAAAAAAAAAAAAAAAAAAAAAAAAAAAAAAAAAAAAAAAAAAAAAAAAAACGAGGACAGGCTTAGGAACCTCCAGGACATCTTGAAACGTCCCAACGTCCGAGGGATAGGGCTACCAGAAGGGGAAGAGGAAGAGCAACAAGAGGAAAAGTTATTTGAACAAATAATAAAGGAGAACTTCCCCAATCTGGCAAAGGAAATAGTCTTCCGGGAAGTCCAGGAAGCTCAGAGAGTCCCAAAGAAGTTGCACCCAAGGAGGAACACACCAAGGCACATCATCATTACATTAGCCAAGGTTAAAATGAAGGAGAGAATTCTAGAAGCAGTAAGGGATAAGGGCACAGTCACCTACAAAGGAGTTCCCACCAGCGTGTCAGCTGATTTCTCAGAAGAGACCTTCCAGGCAACAAGGGGCTGGAAAGAAGTATTCCAAGTCATAAAAGGCAAGAACCTCCATCCAAGATTGCTCTATCCAGCGAAGCTGTCATTTAGAATGGAAGGGAAGGCAAAGCGCTTCTCAGATAAGGTCAAGTGAAAGGAGTTCATCATCACCAAGCCCTTATTATGTGAAATGCTACAGGGACTCCTCTAAGAAAAGGAAGATAAAAAACATGACAGTTAAAAGACAGCAAGCTCACCGATTTTAACCACCAGACCTAAAACAAAAGCAAACTAAGCAAAGGACTAGAACAGGAGCAGAACCACAGAAATGCATGCAGATCACATGGAGGGTTAGCAACAGGGGAGTGGGAGGAAGACAGAGGGGGAAAAGGTACAGAGAATAAGTAGCATAGACGGTGGGTAGAAAATAGACAGGGGGAGGGCAAGAATAGTGCGGGAAAAGTAGAAGCTAAAGAACTTACGACACATGGAGATGAACTAAAGGGGGGAATGTGGGTGGGAGGGGGTGTGAAGGGTGGAGGGGAATGATGGGGGAGAAATAGGACAACTGTAATAGCATAATCCATAAGATATATTAAAAATGGTGTTATATGAGTTTTAAAGTTCAATTTTTAATTCAAACATTTTCCATAAAGAAAACTTTAGTCCTAGCAATCTTCACTTGTAAACAATATCACACATTTGAAACAAAAAATATGGTAGCGGTCCTATAGAACTTTTTCAGAAAATACAAGAGGGGCATACAGGAATTTTATGAAGGCAGCACTACTTTTATACAAAAGATGAGAAATAATTTTAAAAAGGACAGTACAGAGGGAAAAAGAGCACCACAGGCCAATATCCCTGATGAACATAGGTATAAAACCCCCTAGTGAAATGTTTGAAAAATTGAATGCAGTGATACAGGAAAAGTATAATCTGTGACCATGCAGAGTGTACTCTAGGAATGCAAGACTATTTTAACATTTCAAAATGCATCGGTGCATTCTACCATATGAAGAGAATGAAAGGAAAACAACGATTATCACAAGGTGTGACAGAAAAGCCATTTGACAGTATAACACATCTATTCATGATAAAAACATCTGCTAACTTAAGAAGAGTTTCGACCTGATAAAGAGCTTCTACCAAAACCCTGCTGCTGGCCTTATAGTTAATGGCAAAAGACTGAGGAATGTTTCTCCCTAAAGATTAGGGATATGTCAACATCTCTGCTCTTACAATGTGTGGTCAGCATTATGCTTGGGATCCTAGCTCATAAGGCAAGAAAAAGAAACTGTATTTTCTAAAGGCATGATAGTCTATGCAGAAAATACAAAAAAAGCATCTCCCAGGTCTAATAAGCAATTTAACAAGGTCAAAAGAGAGAAAGTCGATACGATATAGAAAGGTTTTGTTTTTTTTTTTTTAAATTTCAGTATACTAAGAACGAAGATTTGGAGATGGGCTTTTTTACAAATCACATACAATAGCAGTAAAATAAACGAAATACCTGCTGATAGTTTTAACGTTTTATTTGCAGGACTTGTACACAGATAACTATAAAATATGGCTGAGAGGAATTCAAGAAGGTTTCTATAAATGGAGGTATAAATATTAAGTTCATGGGCCAGAAGACTCAAAAATAGCTAAGATGTCAATTCTCTAGTAAATCGTCTATAGATTTGACATATTCATAATGCGAATGAAAAGCTACTACTGAAACTTCTATGGAAATGCAAAGGACACGGAATAGCCTAAGCCATTTGGAAAAGAACGAAAGTGGAGGACTTGCACTACCAAATTCCCGGGCTTACAACAAAGGTATGGAAATCATGACACTGTGGTATTACCATAATATTAGACCGTAATATGGATCAATGGATAAAATAGAAAGCCCAGCAATAAGCCTACAAGATAGGGTAAGTCGATTTGTGACACAGGTGCCAAGATGACTAAATTAACTAAGAGTTACCTCATGGTGCTGGAAAAAGAAAAAAAGAAAAGGACTCTCCATAGGGGAGAAGAAACCACAAACTTCAGCACCTCATACTATATGCAAAAGGTAACTTGAAGTAAATCAGAACTCTAAGTGTAAATTGTAAAATTGAAAATCTTACAAGACAACATAGGAGAAAAGTTCTGCGTCGTGAGGTTAGGCAAAGGTGCCTTGGGTAGGAAATTCATTCAAAAAGTATGTGATTTGACCTCGGGTGGTGGGCGCACGAGGCAATATACAGACCATGTATCGTAAAAATGTATACTTGAACCCTATGTAGTCTAATTACCCAATGTCACCCCAATAAATGAAAATGTAAAATACTGTAAATCACAAAGGGACAATAATTGATGGGCCCTCACTGAAATTAAAAGAAAAACCAACAAAACCTTTTGCTTCTCGAAACCCAGGGTTCAGTATCTCTGTGCAACACCATCTTCTACTCCCCTGCTGGAACGTCATGACTGATCTTGACTTCTACTTAAGCCCCAGAACAGAAACCTGGGTCTGCTTATTTTCGATTGCAAAAACTCACTTCATTGTCTTGGGCTTCTGCTTGCAAAACTCTCCCTCCCCTTCGTCTACTTCCTGGCCAACTTCTTTCTTCGCTCATTTCAGGTATGTCTCCTTTGGGAAATCTCCAAGACTCCATTCCAACTCCCAAGGCCGGGTGGCTGCACCTCCTCCGTCCTCCCGTAGCCATGTAACCTTCCTTCCACCTCTCTCTACTGCAATCGTCCATTGTTTTTTTGTCTTTGTGTGTGTGTGTGGGGGGGGGGTGTTTTTCTGTTTGTTTATTTGTTTGTTTGGTTGGGGTTTTGGTTTTTTTTTTTTTTTTTGCTTCTCTCCCACAGAATGGCTTGAAGCAGCAACAGAGACTCACTCATTTCTATAACCCCAGGCCACGGCCCAAGATAGGCTCCCAGAGAAGATCAGCCCTGTATTTTCACAGTGATATAAAAGATGCTTTCCTAAACAACACTATTATTTTAAAAACCAAATAAAAGGCTCTGAGGCCACCTACTTCCTCTTTCCCTTCCGGGTACTGTTTGCCGGTTCAAGTCAGTGGCACAGATCCTCCTAGTTCTGAGTGGTAAACAGGGGGCAAAACTAGACAGCTTCTCCTGAAACCCAAGAGTCAAAGGTGGAACTTTGTACAGCAGGAATAGGCAACAAGAAGCTCTCACCTCACTTGTTTCTGCTTCCCCCTTAGCCCAGCACAGGCCTGTGCCCTCTGTCCGTCACATTTTCCAAGCCCTCCAGGCTCCAAACCACCTGTCCACTATCTACCAGATGCTGTCTGTCTCACAGACATGGCAACGCACATAACCCTCTGAGAGGAGAAACTCCGCTGTTGGTTTGGACTATGGATGCCGTCACCCAGCCCACCCTCCTTGCTTTGATAACCCATTTGGACCCATTCCTGTCTATGGCATCCCCACCAAAGGACAACTCACCATCTGCATGAACACCTCTGCTTTGTTGTTCTTGCTGTTCAGCAAGCAGACACCTGGTTTGAGCCTGCTGGGAGGGTTGGAGGAAAGAAGAGAAAGAAAGGAAAGGAAACAAGGATAGAAGGGAGAGGGTAAAAAAGAAGGAAGAAAAGAGAGTGACTGGAGGGGTGGGAGTAAGGTCCACAGGAGCAGAAAGGATGTCCAGCACCAGAAATGTATCCACTGCTTGAGTAGTGTGCAAGCTGGGCTGTAGGAGGCAGGAAAGACAGGGCGGGGCCAAAGGAGCTGAAGGGGCGTGGAGGGGAGAGACCCTCAGCCTCTTTGCACTCAGCAGAGTGAGAAGCTTAGCTGGTGTCTTCAAGGAAGTCCCGTTGGTCACTACGGGCACATCGCACTCTCTTGGAATCACGATCTTCACTCCTTTCCTCCCACCCCCCAACCTGGTGAGTCTGATTTCTCTCTGTGGTCCTCAGATGTCAGCCCCAGGGCCCTGGGGCTGGGTCTGCAGAGGTCATTGTTGTATGCCCAGCACTTAAAAGAGGGCTGGGCATGCACATAATACTTGTTGAATGAGAGAACGAATGTCAGGGAAGACAGGGGCATTAGGATAACACAACTTAACTCTTTCTTTTTTCAGAACATGAGGGCCAGGTTAAAGTCCCTAAGGAATTTGTTGTTTTGTCTGACACCACGGAGAACTCATCCAATGGCACAGGCTTACTCAAGGGGGTCTGCTGGTCCCCAAGGGTCTGGGAGGAGCCGGCTCCAGAGAGCCCTGGCATTGCTCACCAGGTCCTGCAGGTGACAGCTTTGGAGCCAGCCTCTGCCTCTCTCACTGCTCACGGCCAAGCCTACGTGCCTCCCATTCCCTTTCCGCCCAGAGAGCCCCTGGGCCAGGCCTGACTTCCCCAGGGTTCCTCCCAAGAGTCTGGTTGTCGTCCTGCTTTGCCTTCGTAGGGGCCGATACCAGTCACTTGGACACTGAGACCAAGGGGCCACAGGCACAGGCCGGTGAATGGTGATCAAGCCCCCTCTGCTGCCACCTGCTCTTTCTTCCCCAGTTTCTAGGTCACTGGGCCTGAAATAAACATTGTACCGGGACTGTTTTGCTTCGACTTTTTAACAATGTAACTTTCAACACTGACACCAGCCTCAGATGAATTGGGGCTTGTCAGTTGTGGTGCTGGTGGGGTGGGGGTGGGGTGGCGGCAGAGGGAGGGAGCTACCATCTCACTCAGTCCTATAAGGCTGTACACACTCCTTAGCGGGCCAGTGCTGCTGCTTCCTCGGTCACAGTCACAATAGATGTCCGCTAATGAAGACTGAATTTTCCACAGCAGACAGCTCCGATTCCAATGGGGTTAATGACTATAGGGATGAGGGAGGAATAACCACTCTCTTTCCCCAACACCACGCACAGGTCTTCTTATCTGAGAACAACCAGGCCATATTTTACGTGGAGGGGAGGGAGGAGGGCCATGTGGAAAAAGAATCCCTGGATCCTAAGAAAATCTCTTAGGCCCTTTGTGCCTAGTCAGTTCCCAGACCCCTACTCCACCACGAGACAGAAGCCTTCCAACAGGCAACCTTGTCTCTAACTGCACATTGTTCATTTTCATAAGATGAGGGTTTTTTTTTCACCTCCTAAGGTGACTTGGGTATGTACTGCAACATAATGTCAGCTAGGGAAGTCTATCCAGGGGGGGCTGGAGCACATTTATCCCTTTAACCTCACAACCCGTTGCGGCTCTGTTATGTGTTGTGACTCCAAGAATTACCTGGCCAATGGGCAAAGGTATAGCATGTTCTCCTTCAGATCAAAGATCCTAATTACAACACAGGAACACCAAAAGATTCTTTTCCCCTAACTCACATAGTCCTCCATGCAAGGCCAGGAGAGGAAAAAGTACTTGGGCAGGGCCTGCTTTGTGAATTAACTGCCCTTTAGTTGTTCAGAGGTCCAGCATCTCAAAGCACTAATGAACCCCAGCGGAGGTAGGGTTCAGGCAGGAAACAATATGTGGGAGTCCCAGAGCCCTTTCACAGCCCTTTTCCTACATCCCTAGAATGCAGCCAAGGTGGCACCCATAGGTACAGAACAGAGGAAAGGGTTAATCTTAGTGTGGCCTGTTTGCTTAGATCTGGTGTCTCAGCAGCTGTTCCTCATGGCCTAGGAACCACTCCTCCCCCCGCCCCCCTCCACACACACACACAACATCTCTGTTTTCCTAAGCTGGGCCTTAACTCTGGCGATGCTCAGCTCCATGTTGCTGCTTCTCCAGAGTGGGCTGGGGTCTCACATCTTAGGTCTCTGCCCTGTCCAAATGAAGGGAGGAGCTCCAACTCCCAGGGGCTGAGGAGCCTGTTGGGCATCCTGTCCTTTGTAGCTGCCGTCACATCAGTCACTGGACACGACTGGAGGTGTCAGAGAGAGTCTTCCCATGCATGTGCCTGTGCGTGTGCGTGTGCGTGTGTGTTTTAGGATGTGAATAGTTGTTGAAACAAGAAATGATACGATGAAATCTAGTGGTTAGATATGGGGCACAACTTGGCAGCCACACTTGAAACCCAAGCGGCAGACAGGGATTTAACGTAGCGGGGTTAGGCAACGAGGAGCCATCACCTCTGTTCCTCAGCCTTGGTACAACCCCACCCTGTCCAGGGTTCCCAAATCTGACCCTAACAGCTCCCTAGCCTTCCGGACCCAGAAACGCATCTGCTCACTACCTGCCAGACGCCGACTGACACCCAGACACAACACTACACATCATCTCCTGAAAGGAACGCCTCGGCTGTTGATCTGATCTCAGGCTTCCCTCATCCACCTCAGCCACTCTTGGCTTGGATGCACCACGTGGCCTTGCCTGCCTCCCACTTTGCACAAGCCTTTGGATTCTGTAGCCTCGCAGCAGAAGATGCTTTCCTTTGCCAGCCCCAGAATCACAGGGAATTTCCCATATGCCTCCCCACTGACATCCCGGTTCCCCCTGCCTGGGGTGACCATGTTCCCCCTGGCTGACCTTGG
This sequence comes from Anoura caudifer, assembly GCA_004027475.1. Classification (NCBI taxonomy): domain Eukaryota; kingdom Metazoa; phylum Chordata; class Mammalia; order Chiroptera; family Phyllostomidae; genus Anoura; species Anoura caudifer. The sequence goes on from PVKU01014179.1 coordinate 11,484, forward strand.
GCAATCCCTTCCTGCTCTTTGCTCTCGGCACTTCCGGAAGTGATTGCCTGGGTTTTCAGTAAGTCGTGTTCTCTTAGTTCTGTGCATCTTTAAGCTGTCTGATCCTTCTCTGGCTGTGGAGGGCTCAGAAACTGTTGAAACGTGTTAGATATGCCTCCCCTTACCACCAGCTGTGACTGGGGATGAGCGAACTTGTGCCTCTCAAGAGGGGCCCCATGACCCCTTGAAGAGTCAGGTGAAGAGTCAGAGCGCAGGGGGCAATTGTGTGGAGAAAGGGGTCAGACAGGTCAGCAGTAGGGAAAGGAGTGGGCCATCAGTTTTCCATCTTTGTTTCTGAAAATATGACTGAGCCCAAGTTCTGAGCTCTCCTCCTGTGCTTACACCCCCAGCTCCACCCCCAACTACATCATGTCACAACCTCTGCACCCGAGGGGATGGCTCAGATAGGTGAGGAAGGCACACTATTTCTCAGTAGAGGGTATGGGGCCGGCCAAATCTCCTGGCGCTTACGGTGAACAGATGACCATTGGAGTGTGAGAGCAAGCAAGAGATCGGTGCGTTTGTTTCTCCACTTGCTTGATTTTGCCCCTTCTACACTCATTCTCTCTGGTGCCATATCCCAGTAAATCCTGGGCAACCTCAGGAAGATGGCAATATTCGTCCTCAGCTCTGCCTAACATTACACGGCTTTCTGTGTTACAGGGCTTTTGCGTGTGTTTCTTTTATTCTCCAGTCATCCAAAACAAGGTGAGTGGTGTGATCTCTATTCTGAGGTCACATCACCAGCAAGGGGCAGAGCCAGGATCTGGTCCCTGGTCAATCCGAGGCAAGGGTCCTTCTATTACACCAGTTCAGCCTAAGCACCACTGTTCCCAGCCAGGAGCCATGGGGTCCTGATCTACTACTGTGTGTCACAGCTCATCCTCTTAGGGATGCAGGTTCTGTCCTTGCAGCCCCACACCCAGGAAAGCTGCCCATTAAGGGGGTCAGAGGTCCTAGGTGACAGGGTCCAACGTCATCCCATACCACACACCACTGCGGAATTACTCCTATTAATACAATGATGGTGGTAACCCAAGAGGGAAAAGAACCGTATCTGCTGTACCCTTCACCCACTGCTCCCTGTGGTGCCCCGGGGCAATTCTACAGAACTTCGGGGTGCTCCTGAGCATGGTCTGAAACCCACTGGTCTCATGCCAAAGATGGAGTCTAATAGTGGTGGGCCTTTCCGGCACAGTAGAACAAGTGAGTGGACCTCCTAGGGGTTCCCATCAAATCACATAAACCTTGTGTTTTCTTACTGCATGGGGAAAGCTGCATCTCACTGGGACCCCCGCAGTGTGGGGCCCTCAGCTTCCCAGGGTGGGCAGCTCAACCTTTCAGCCTTCCCAAGGGAGAGCGCCCTCTTGTGGGCCACTCCCACAACAGGCTGACCCAGGCTCCCTACACCGATTATGAAGAGGGACTTGGCTTTTCTGTGACTCCAGTGGGGGGAAATGCACTGAGATCTCACCAGAGGGGGCCAGTGTGGTCTCTGCTTGTATCCATGACCCCACCAGTGAATTTCATTCATCACTGGCCATCTTCAGACACTCCTGCTCTCAATCACAGACAAAAGACAGGCTGACAGGGAAACCGCACCCACACAACGCCCAGTCTCTTGCAGGGTTTAAAATGTGTGCCAGACAGAGCATAGTGCAAGAGGGAGTGGAGGGAAGTGGCTTGATTTGAGAGATGTTTTCCATAGCATAGAGAGAGGATGGCACTGTCTTAGGTTGGAGGTGGGCCTGGGGCAGAGGGGCAAAGAGGGGCCCAATAGGACGGCAGTTTCCGGCTTGAGTGACCTGTGGCCTAGGGTTGCCACGCACCCAGATATGGGTCGCAGGTAGAGAAGCAGGATTCAGTGGGAGGCTGAAGAGGTCAGGTCTGGAGTTGGACTCTGCGAAAATTCATGGAACCGTTGGGTTGGTGAGAAGCTAGCTACCTGAAATATGCTCACAGTGCCAAAGGAAATCAACAAAATTCTACCTCACTGGGAGTGTGGGTACATATTCTGTTTTATTTATACATGACAACACACCTAACAAGTGTATCGTGTTCTGGTGCATGGTGTGAAGCTGGGGCTCGAAATCAGTGGTTCTTACTCATTTGGGACAGTATGAGCATGACACATTGATGTGAATGAACAAAAGAGGTTGCCTCAGGCCCTGACTGGCCACCGGAGAGCCAACAAGACCTATCTTTTGGGGACATCCATAAACCATTCGTGGCACACACCATGGTGCATGGTTTAGCAAGCTTTGGCCTGGGGTTACTTACTCAATAATGTCCTCTGAAGTGCCAGGCAAAACCTGGCCCTTTATGAGAAGTAATGGTGACTTTTCATATTTCTTTAGAGGACAGGAACCGTGATTTTGGGGGGTGGCGTTTGTAACTCTATCAGGTACGTTACCACCAGTGGGCAGTTGATAATGAATCGTAATCAGTTAGCGTTTATCTCATGCGGACTACAAGCAGCTCTGGTTTTCCTGCAGTTGACGGAATGAGTAATCGGTTGGACTTGTGCTTTCTAATGTCTCCCAGTGCTGCAGAATTTACCTCATTCACCTCCACAACGTTCCTGAGGGATGGAGAAGGGCTGATGTTGTCGCCCTCTGTGGGGGGGATGAGTCCAAGGATTGCGGGAATAATAGCTCCTGCCTCTCAGGAGGGCTGTGAGGATTAAGTGGGGTGCCACTTCCTCAGAGTGGCAGGCATTGAACCGGGCCCAGAGCCGACGCGCGGCAGTTTCCTCGAAGTCGGGCACCTTGGGGTTGGCTTTGGATCTCATTGGTCCTCCGGGCCTGCTTCTTCAGCCATTTGCATGAACATCGTGAAGGCACTAGCAATAGCTGAGAGCTTGCGCTGGGGAGGAGTGTGTGGGCTGCCGAAATCATGGCCGCAGGTGTATCACATCTCCTTTCCTTGGAACCCAGCTGGGGTCAGAGAATTCCTCTCACCCAAACTCGTGAAGGGAGGGTCAGAACTGCTATTTTGGTTTCAGAGAAGCGACCAGGAGACGGTCAGTTACTGAGCCAAAGGCACAGTCAGCGATGGGTCTGGACCTGGGCCCCAGATCTCCCGATTCTCATTGAAGTGTTGTTGTGCCCATCAGGCCCAATATCATGTCCCGTTCTTCTGCAATACGTTGTCGTGCGGGTTTCAAGCAGGGCACGTTCCTGTGAACGTGCCCTGCTTTTTACCTTTGAAGGTAAAAGGGGGCTGGTTTTGCTACGGACTTTACGTTCCCTCTACGCCTTGGAGGAGGCAGATGTTAAGGGGCCTTACTGTTGGCTGACAGCCTATCATGGGCCCAACTCGTTACACAGTTTGCTTTTTCTTTTTAGTTAAGTGTATTGGGGTGACATCGGTTAATATAATTACATAGGTTTCAAGTGTACAATTCTACGATGCACCATCTGTATACTGCGTAGCTTTTGAATCTTGCACGCTCATTGGTCAGGATCTCAGGTTAGCATCTGGGAGCAAATCACTGCACCTTCTCCAATTCTTGTTGTCCACATTTGAAAACTGGGGTAAATATTCCCAACCTTGCACAGTCGTGGTGAACACTAAATCAAGCAGCCAGTATGCACACCCCAAGTGAAAAGTGGCCGTATGAGAAGACACAGGAAATGAAATGAAAAGAGAAGGGACAGGCCCTGGCTGCTGCGGGTCAGTGGACCGAGTGCCGGCCTGAGAACCACAAGGTCACCGGTTCAATTCCCAGTCAGGGCACATGCCTGGGTTGCAGACCAGCTGCCCAGTCGGGGGTGTGTGAGAGGCAACCGATCGATGTATTTCACACACATCAATGTTTCTCTCCCTCTCTTTCTCATTCCCTTCCCCTCTCTCTCAAAAAGTAAATAAAAAAATCTTTTTTTTTTTATTTTTTTTTTTAAGAAGAGAAGTGAGAGGCTGGGAGCAAACATGGTCTTCAAAGACAACAGACCAAAGAATCATATTTACAATATACAGAGAACTTTGATGAAACAACTGCAAAAACACAGGCCAAACAAAGTAGAAAAGTTAGCAAAAACTTGGAACAAGCCATTTACAGAAATGCAAACGGCCAACCCGAAAACGATAGGAGCTCAACACCACAAGCAACAATGGAAATTAAATACCAACGGCGTTCATGTTTTCAAACTGCAAATTGACAAACATTCAAATAATTAATTATACCAAATGGGTAGCATGCACTGATGTTGTCAGTGAGAATCGGTGTAGATTCCTCAGAGAGCCACTGAGCAAGGATTAACCAACTTTAATATATTTACCCTACTGTGCATCTCCAAAGCCTCCTTCTTCCTCCTGCCGCAGACCAGAACTAGAAGCACCTTGGGACAACTGATGCTTCCTAGTCCAGTGCCCCGGGGCTCAAGGTCTTAAGATGTCACGGCCTTAAGACCCATGGCAGTGCTCTAGAAACCCTAGTTTGAGCCTGTGACACACCCTTGGGAATCCTCAAGGTCCTTGGGAAGGGTCCCCAGGGCTGAGTCTGAGCCTTGACTGAGCAGCTCGACTCTCAGGAATTACAGCCAAAGGTCTCGGGGTCTCTGTGAGACGCAAGTTTCTGGATCTGTGCTTCCCTCGCATGGCCTGCCTTGGCTTCCACTACCACATGGAAGAGAAACCTGGAGTTTGATCACACACCCCCAGCAAAGCTGGGGCTCTGCTCACTGCAAATTCAGGGGGCAGATTCAGGGACTTGGCAGAGCATTTCTGTCTACAGACTGCGCTTCTCCTTTTTTTAAAAAAAAAAAATCTGTTTATTTTTAGAGAGAGGGGAAGGGAGGGAGAAAGAGAGGGAGAGAATCATCAATGTGTGGTAGCCTCTTGCGCGCCTGCAACCCAGGCCTGTGGCCTCACTGGGAATCGAACCGGCGACTCTTTGCTTCCCAGGCCAGCACTCAATCCACTGAGCCACACCAGCCAGGGCCACAAACTGTGGTTCTGGGTGCGAGGATGGGGCTGGTGGGGAGAAAGTCTGATCGACAATTACCTGGGTTTGAATTTCTTTAGAGCTTAAAGTAAACAGTGCGCAAATCAGTCTTTCCTTAAGTCTTCAGGCTTATGTATTCGTAAAAAGAAGGATGTAAAAAGCGGGAGCCGTCACTCTCAGTTAGTCGTTTAAGTGTCCGTGTTTATTCAAGTGGAGCGATGGGGCTGGAAGCCTGATTGGAGTGGGTTTAAGGGAGAGTGGGGGAGAGGAACGGGAAACAATGGTGTTAGTCATTGAGGCATCTCAGTACTTGAAGGAGTGTCGGAGAATGTATCAACTGCTTGAACACAGTGTCCTCATCTACAGGAAGGGATGGTGGAAATGTGGGCCAGGGAGGTGGGGATGGAGTTCAAGGAGGGGACACGCCCTTAGCCTCTTTACGCCCAACAGAATGAAGAGCTCTGCGGGCCTCTGGCAATAAGTCCTTTCGGACGGGACAGGCACATGGCATGTCACAGGTGTTGATGGATCTACCTCATTCACCTCCACAGCATGCCTGAGGGTTTGAGAAGCACTGGTGTTGTTACCGTTTTGTGGGGATGAGTCCAGGGACTTACAGGAATGACAGCTTGGCCAGAAAACGTGAGCTTCATTGGCATCCGGCAGCTGCTGAGTCTCGCTCGACCTGGTGAATCCGATTTCCCTCTAGAATCACAGGTCATCAGTTCCAGGGCTGGGATCTAGGTCTCTGGAGTTCACTGCTGTATCCCCAGTGCCTAGAACTGAGCACAGTGTACACATGGCAGGCCCTCAACAAACACTTGATGAAGGAAGGAATAGATGTCACTGCTGGCCAGAATGAATTTTCTCCATTTCCCAGGACAGGAGGGGCTCAGCAGAAGACACTGTGCCCCTCATGTATTTTGTGAACACCACGGAGAACTCATCCAATGGCACAGGCTTACTCAAGGGGGTCTGCTGGTCCCCAAGGGTCTGGGAGGAGCCGGCTCCAGAGAGCCCTGGCATTGCTCACCAGGTCCTGCAGGTGAGAGCTTTGGAGCCAGCCTCTGCCTCTCTCACTGCTCACGGCCAAGCCTACGTGCCTCCCATTCCCTTTCCACCCAGAGAGCCCCTGGGCCAGGCCTGACTTCCCCAGGGTTCCTCCCAAGAGTCTGGTTGTCGTCCTGCTTTGCCTTCGTAGGGGCCGATACCAGTCACTTGGACACTGAGACCGCGGGGCCACAGGCACAGGCCGGTGAATGGTGATCAAGCCCCCTCTGCTGGCACATGCTCTTACTTCCCCAGTTTCTCGGTCACTGGGCCTGAAATAAATGTGACATGCTTGATTCTTTTGGCTTCCTGGTATTTATTGTCCCTTTCCACACCGACACCCACCTCCTGTGCTTTATGGTTTGCCTCTTTCCGCAGGGAGGTGTCGGGGAGAGGGTGTCACCACATTACTTAACCATATGAGTCTGTACTCCTGTGCCTTGAAGCAGTTTTGCTTTCTTCTGCTCAGTCGCCGTTGGAATAAGACGATGTTTGATGGAGGCTGATCACTCCGTTGGCTTCAAACATTTCAAAAATATGGCTGTTGGGCACTGACTCACTGACTGAGCAAGAGCCCTTGGAGCAGGGGACGAGGGTACCAGCAGAGGGATGGAGAGCTTGGTCAGAAGGAGAGATGTCACAGAACTCGAGGCTTCTAGAGGCATTAGAGCCACTAAGGTATAAACTGACTGCAACCGACTCCCACCCTACCCCTGAGAAGCGTCCCTGCAGCACCTGGCCTGTCTATCACCTCAGGTCATTCAGTTATCTCACATTTTGACACCACGTCCCTTTGTAAGCTGGTCTTGCTATGTATTCCAGTAAAATAGCAGCAGGGGAAGAGCTGAGTCTGATGAGTGCTTCTCAGAACCGGGGAAAGCCTGGGCTTCCTGGGACTGTTTGGGTCATGGCTAAGGCTATGCCAGGGGAGTCCAGCCCCCAGTCCAAGTTCACCAGGCCCCTGAACTTGCTGCATTTGGCTCCGAGCCACACCGAGGAAATTTGGGGTGCAGGAGCTACTACGAGAGTCTCTCCTTTTAAAAATAATTTGTGACTGAATGTGTTGGGGTGACATTGGTTCACAAAACCGTACAGCTTTCAAGTGTACAACTCAATGAAACCTCATCTGCACACAGCATCCTACGTCCAACACCCAAAGCAAAGTCTCTTTCCATCCACATCTATCCCCCCTCTGCTCACTTCCACCTACCCACTTCCGAGCCCCCCTTTCCCTCTGGCTTTCATCACACTGCTGTCTGTGTCAATGGGAGATATCTATAGATATATAGATGTATAGATATATAGATATATTTGGTTAAACCCTTCACGCTCTTTCATCCAGCCCCCCAACTGACCTCCCCTCTGACAGCTGCCAGTCTGTTCCACGTATCCATGCCTCTGTTTCTATTTGTCCGTCAGTTTATTTTGCTCATTAGAGTCCGCATGTAAGTGAGATCCCATGGTATTTGCCTTTCACCGTCTGGCTTATTTCACTTGGCGTAATACTCTCCAGGTCCATCCATGCTGCCGCAAAGGGTAAGAGGTCCTTCGTTTTTCAGTGCTGCATAGTATTCCATTGTGTAAACGTACTACATCCTTTCCATCCGCTCATCTACTGATGGGCACTTGGGCTGTTTTCAGATCTTGGCTATTTTAAATATGGCTGAAGTGAACATAGGGGTGCATGTATTCTCTCGAATTAGCGTCTCAGGATTCTCAGGATATAGGACGAGACGTGTTCGGAAAAAGGCCAGCCGTTGTTAATATAGCGAGAATGGATTGTGCGACACCAATGTAACCTGGCAGCCAAGGAGAGTGTACGGGAATGCACATGGGCGAACAATGACGACTTCACTGTACTAGTGAGTGGGGGCGGTAGACGCTGTTGCGTGAGCATACGTACTGTGTGGTCGTCACATTAGAAATGACTGCGTGAGAAGACCAACGAATCTACATCAAATTGTGCATTAAGCTTGAGCATTCCTGCTGAAACTATTTGGATGATTCAGAAGGCCTCAGCTTGGGCAACTGGTCACTGGCACCTTCATCACAACAACGTGCCCGCTCATACATCACCTCTCGTGCAGCGTTCTTTGGCAAAACATCAAACCACCCAGGCGATTCATCCCCCCTACAGCCCAGATTTGCCGCCCTGTGACTTCCAGCTTTTGCCAAAACTAAACTTACCTTTGACAGGAAAGAGCTTTCAACTGTTGATGAGATTCAGGAAAATATGACGGGGCCAGTGATGGCGACTGGGAGAACTGTGGGAGGTCCCAAGGGACCCACCTTGAAGGGGACTGAGGCGTCATTGTCCTACGTACAATGTTTCTTGTATCTTGTGTCTTCCTCTATAAATGCCCCCATTTTTCATATTTCGTGGCTGGGTGCCTTCTGGACAGACCTCGGGTTCCCAGAAGTGGGATCGCTGGGTAAAAAGGCAGTTTCACTTTTCATTTTCTGAGGAACCTCCATCCTGTTTTCCACAGTGGCTGCACCAATCTGCTCTTTCTCTCCTGTTTTCCTCTTTTAGGGCAGCGTAATACTTCAAACCCACCTAAAAACGGAGAGAGTGATACAGCACCCATCAACCCTATTTACTATATTTTCCCATAAGTGCCTCAGGCCTCTCTCGACTTTTGAATTAAGTATCATGGACATACAAAGCATCCCCATCCCGTCCTCACTCATCTCCTCCCTAAAGTAGATCCCTTCCCTGGTGTCTGAATAATCCTAGGCTTCTGTTTGGCTTCAGAGCCATTCCCCTTCCTGCAAGGGTGACCACACATCACTTCAGAAATGGCCCCCTGATGTCTCTGGTGAGTGCGGGGGATTCTACAACCCTGAATCCCAACCCAGAGGGGAGAAGCAAGAACTCCTCAGCAGCTTTACAGATATCCCAGGACCCAGCCTTCTATAAACTTGTTCTCCAGAGGTCGGCCTTGCCTCAGTGCAAGAGCTGGGCTCTCCATCTGTTTGTTCCAAGAGAGGCCAGGAACACTATCCTGGGTCCCAGCCCTGCTCAAGTGATAAGAGTGTTCCATTCACACAGCAGGCTGCTCCCTTGCTAGCTGCTGTCACACCCCATGGGCTCAGTGACCAAGTATGGCTGGTGGGGATGGGAAGAAGGCAGGGCCAGGCAGACCCAAGTGTTCGTGAGGTCCAATCCAAATGGGCCTGCAGGAGGCTGGCTAGGATCACACAGCACTGTCCAAGGTGACCCATTAACTATTAGCTCCATCAAGTCAGCTGATACCAGCAGGGGCTCACTATGCTGAGGTGGGCACAGAGAGCAAGTGTGGTCGGCTGCCCTCCAAAATGGCTTCTACAGATCCCTGCATCCTGGCACTCATGCCCCTGTACAATCCCTTCCACTTGAGTGTGGACCACCTGGTAGCATGTGGCAAAAGTGATGGCATGTCATTTGTGAAGTCAGGCTATACCAAGACTGACTTTCATCTCGCTGGCATTCACTCTCTCTGCTCTTCTTGCATTCTTGCTGTGATGGAGATGCCCATGTGGCAAGGAGCCAGTGGCGGTCTCTGGCCAACAGCCAGAGAGAACCTGAGGGCCTCAATCCAATAACGCACCAGGAGTAGGATCCTGCCAATAGCCACATGAGTGAGCTTGGAAGTGGATCTTTTATCAGTGAAGCCTTCACATGGAACCACAGCCTTAACTGCAATCTTGTGAGAGATGGGAAGTGGAGGGTCCTGTTAAGTCACGCCCAGGTCCCTGTCCCACACCCCCCTGAGATAATAACTGCATCATCTTCAGCCACCATGTTTTGGGGGTAATTCGTTATGCAGCAGTCCATAATAATGGAGACAGCAGGAATGTCTGGAGATTGGGGGGCAGGAGACAGAGGCCTGACTCAGGCTGGGAAAGCTTCTCAGGGGCCAGCGTGCCAGAGGGTGTGCCCAAATCTTAGTCTGACCCAGGGGGTCTAGTACCAGCTTTGTCACTAATCATCTGTGTCACCCTGGGCTAATCACTTGAAGTCTCTGGTTCAGTTTGCTTTTCTGTAACATCTGACTGATTCTCAACTTGCAGGACAATTGGAAAGATACCTATTTGTTTGTAACTCACATGACAGAATGTCTGATACATAGAAGGCCCTCATTAAATGGCAGTCATGAGTTTTACTATAGCTTATCTGGGACCATGCATCCGCCTCACAGGAGCACCCCAGTGATCCAGAAGCGTTCCAGTACTCAAAAAAGGGGGGAGGGGGGCAAATATATCTTCCCGTCAAGTTGCACAAAGCATCTGTTCTCCAGGAAGAGAGGCATATCACGGGAGATACTTTTCTAGAAACACTGTGTGAGGGAGGCAGCCCTGGCTGGATGCAGGGCAGGGGCCATGTCCCTCATGTAGAGGAACACATTTCCCCCTCCCTACTTCCCTCCCTGTCTTCCTACCACCCTCTTCTCTCCCCTTCCTTTCCTCTCTCTCAGTTGCCTGCTTCCTGCATCCTGTCCCCACATTCCTTTTTGCACATTGGTGCCTTGTGTACAGACTAAAGGGACTATTTCTGAAACATCTTTTCACCGAATGTCAGTCATCTCAAGTGTTGGGCTTTTCACTCAACACACCCCATGTACTTAGCAGCCTATGTGGGCACAGGATGAATAAATGATAATGATTCTTCTTCAGATGTCATGGGTCCATCAAAGGTAGGCTCTGGGACTAATTCATCTCCCCTCCTTTGATCCTTCTTGTCCTGATTGGCTTCAGTTTCCACCACTGTAAAATATACACTGGACTAGAATCAAACTGGCATTCCATTGGCCAAAGAAGGCCTGCATGGATATTTTCCTTGGCCCACATGTATAGGGCTTTAAGAGAAAATCATAAATTGTGTTGCTATGAACATTGGAGTGCATAGGTCCTTTTTTAAAAAAAAGATTTTATTTAATGTTAGGGAAATGGAGGGAGAAAGAGTGTGGTTGCTTCTCACGTGCCCCATACTGGGGACCTGGCCTGCAATCCAGGCATGTGCCCTGAGTGGGAATTGAACCAAGAACCCTTTGGTTCCCAGGGTGGTCCTCAATCCATTGAGCCACAGCAGCCGGGGCTGGTATCATTGTTTACATTGCATTTTGAATCCAAAAGCAATGTCTATTTCTCTTGGTATCCTTTTAAATTTCTTATTTTCTCTTTATCATTTTTATTGTGGTTCGAATACAATTGTCTCCCTTTTCCCACCACTACTTTCCCCTGCCCCACCCCACCCCCAACTCCCACCATCCATCCTTCCCCACTTTGGCTTTGTCCATGGTTCCTTTATACATGATTCTTTATGACTCTTTCCCTTCCCCTCGTTATCTCCCTCCCCTTTGCCCTCCGGTGACTGTCATTTTTTTTTTCATTTCATTGCCTCTGGTCATATTTCACTTGCTTATTTGTTCTGTTGATTAGGCTCCAATTATATGGGAGATCATACGTTATTTGTCTCTCATCCCCTGGCTTACTTCACTTAGCGTCATGCTCTCCAGTTCCATCCATGCTGTTGCAAAGGGGAGGAGCTCCTTCTTTCTTTCTGCTGAGTGCTATTCCATTGTGTAAATGTAGCATGGTTCATGTATCCCCTCATTTAGTGATGGGCACTTAGGCAGCTTCCAGCACTTGCGTATTGTAAATTGTGCTGCTCTGAACATTGGGGTGCGTAGGTTCTTTTGAGTTGGTGTTTCAGGATTCTTAGGGTATAATCCCAGCAGTGGAATGGCTGGGTCAAAAGGCAGTTCCATTTTTAGTTTTCTGAGGAAATTCCATACTATGTTCCACAGTGGCTGCACCAGTCTGCATTCCCACCAACAGTGCACTAGGGTTCCCTTTTGTCCACAGCCTGGCCAGCACTTGTCGTTTGTTGGTTTGTTTATGATAGTCATTCTGACCAGTGTGAAGTGGTTTTGCATTGTGGTTTTAATTCCCATCTCTCTGATGGCTAGCGATGCTGAGCATCTTTCCATATATCTCTGGGCCCTCTGTCTGCCCTCCTTGGAAAAGTGTCTGTTCAGATCCTTTGTCTATTTTTAATGGTCTTGTTTGTCTTCCTGGAGTGGAGTCCTGTGAGTTCTTTATATATTTTGGACATCAAAACCTTGTCTGAGGTATCATTTTCAAATATGTTTTCCCATGCAGTTGGTTCCCTTTTCATTATACTGCTGTTGTCTTCTTTGGCTATGCACCGTTTTATTTTGATGAGGTCCCATTGGTTTATTCTTTCCTCTATGTCCCTTGCTCTAGGGGATACATTTGTTGAAAACATTGCTGTGTGGAATGTCTGACCTTTTCCTGCCTGTGTTCTCCTCTACGACTTTTACAACAGCCAAGTGCTAGAAGCAACCTAAGTGCCCATCACTAAATGAGTGGATAAAACAACTGTGGTACATTTACACAATGGAAGACAACACAGCAGAAAGAAAGAAGGAACTCCTACCCTTCAAAACAGCATGGATGGAACTAGAGAGCATTATGCTAAGTGAAATAAGCCAGGGGATGAGAGACAGATATCATATGATCTCACCTATAATTGGAATCTAATCAACAAAACAAGCAAGCAAGCCAACTCTGACCAGAGACATTGAAATGAAGAACGAACTGACAGTAACCAGAGGGGAGGGGGGAAAGGGATAATGGGGCCATCAAGGAACAAGTATAAAGGACACATGGACAAGGAGAAAAGGGGATAGTTTCGAGGGTGGGAGGGGTCGGGCAGGGGGTGCGTGATGAGGGGGAAATCGAGACCACTCTATCTGAACAACAATAAAAACACTTATTTGTTTTAAAAAAGAGGAAATCATAGGAAACATTTTAAAATTGAGATTTCACATAGAAATCGAGAATCCCATCATCCTTTTAAAAATCAGGAGGTGTGGCAACAATGAGCCCACATTCCTGCCTGGCAACATTTGGTTAGTGCC
>PVKU01014180.1:0-24456 GCA_004027475.1 Anoura caudifer
GGGCTCCTACATAGTTTAGAGGGATATAAGTATACTATTACAGGTGTGGACATGGCCACAGGACTTGTAGCTGCTTATCCCACATGGCACCCAGATCGGAAAGCAGTAATTGCTGTGCTGGAGTGGTTACATGCTGCTTATAGATGATCCTTAATCATTGAAAGTGATCAGGGGATGCATTTTACTGGCGCCTTGGTACAACAGCGGGCTTGGGACTTGCAGATTGACTGGAAACTTCATGTAGCCTATCATCCCCAAGCTACTGGAATGATTGAATGGTACAATGGTCTCTTAAAGCAGGGCCTGTGAGCTGCAGCTGCCACCCCTACACTGAGGGGTTGGTCGAAACGCTTATAGACTGTCCTCCAGACTCCAAATGAGAAGAGTCAGAGGGGGCCCAGCCCTGGTGGAAGCGTTACTCCACTGGACTGCACCTCCAATTCAGCTGCAGGTACAGACTAAGGATGCCTTGCTGAATCCAGGCATGGGTAAACAGGGGAATGTTCTCTTGCCTGCACCAGAAGGCCTAGAGCAAGGGCAAACAGCCACTTGGATGTGGCCTTAGGAAATAGAAGCCCACCACATGCGCTGGGTGGCTCTTGTTGCCCCTTAGGGTCAAGGGGTGGAGAGAAACTTACAAATGCTGCCTTGGGTGATTGGGACATGGACCCCAGTCTTAAAGGTGACATATCCAGGGCCAGCAGACCACGAAATGCTTCTTTGTGGCACCTTTGTAATTTCCCTGTGGCCCATTATGAGTTCTCTCCTGTTATTGCAAATAGATGCTGAGCCCCCCGTTGAGGCATGAAAGGTCTGGTATTCACACCCAGGAAGTCCCCCTCTGCCAGCCACTGTCTCATCAACTGACCAGAAGCTTGCTTGTATATTGCCAGAGACTCCTAACTTGCTTTTACTGGTGCCTATAACTGCTCTTTTTGCCCTTAGAGTGCAACACCTTTGTGGACTGGGTTCATACCTATGCCTTGGTGGCTGACCAATCAGCATGCTGGGTCTGCACTGGACTCCCCCTGAGCACGTTGGCCGGCCTCCGAGGGTGCATCTCTCCTGCTCCTGTCTCAAATTGGAATTGGCTTCAGAACCAGTGGAACAGTGAACATCCCCTGTGGAATGCTACCTGGACTGACATCTATGCTGGGGCAAAACTGCGGTATGAATGGCCCCGGCCATTAAGCAGCTGCTCCATACGGAATGGATCAGGGTGGCTCACAGCTGAGGATGTGGAGCTGGCTGGACCAGTGCCCTTTTGCATTGAGAACTGCAAAGCACAAGCCCAGGTGGGCTGGACTCTGACAGGTCAGTGTCACACCCATATTCTTGGACATGCTGGGAGGCACAGAATAGTGTGTGGGCTCCTGTTCCCATTGGGACCCTCTGGGTGGGTGGCCCACACGAGTGTCCTTACTTGTACGGGAATTGGACTGGCCGTTGTACCTAGGGGTGTTTTGGCTGTGTGCTGTTGAAGCTTGTACTGCTGCTGTGGCAGTGCTTGTGTTCTGCTTGCTTGTTGCTGTAACCTGTATGCACTGCTGCTGTGGGTTATGGGTGCGGGGCTCTGCCCTCCTCATCAAAGGAACTTTGTGGAAGACATCCTTGCATAGATTGTAAGTTGAGGAACCCAGAAGTGGTGGGTTGTAGGATAAGTGGAGGCAGTCTGGCTTCCTCACCCAGGTGTCTAAGTAGCTAAGAGAAGCAGCGTTCCCATAGCCTTGGAGGGGCGTGATAACTAGGGTTCTCATAGCCTTGAGACTGGGTCTGATAAACTCGTCCCATAACATGAGATGGGCCTCCATGTGCAGAATTATGTTATGTAATGTAATGTTCTTGCATCTTGCCAGCTTTGTTCCCCTCTAGTACTTAAACAGGTAGGGACTCTCTGCTGAGGGCAATAATGATGAGAGACACACAAAGGGACAGGTGCCACGTTAGGTACCACACTGGGGAACAGGGGCCACGACATGAGATATCATACAGACAGACATGCAGCATGGAGCATGCGTGCCTTGCCCACCCATAAATAAAGGCATGCCAGACATCCCAACGGCTCTGTGAATATCTTTCTGTCCATATGAATACCATGAACCTGCCTGGCCTTGAAGGGTGGCAACACAAATATTAAAGGGACTTATCTAAGAAAAAGAAGAGGATTAAGTATATGAACAGTACAATGACAACTAACTCACAACTATCAACAACTGAATGTAAAAAAAACAAAAACCCAACACAAACAAACTAAGGAAACAGCTAGAACAGGAACAGAATCACAGAAATGGAGATCACATGGAGGGTTATGAGTGGGGAGGTGGAGGGGAGAATGGGTGAAAAGGTACAGGGAATAAGAAGTATTAAATGGTAGGTACAAAATAGACAGGGGGAGGTTAAGAATAATATAAGAAATGGAGAAGCCAAAGAACTTATATGTACAACCCATGGACATGAACTAATGGGGGGGAGTGCTGTTGGGAGGGGCAGTGCAGAGCAGAGGGGAATAAAGGGGAGAAGAAAATGGGATAACTGTAATAGCATAATCATAAAATATATTTAAAAAAAGACTTTCTCCATAACATTAATTTCCTAGTGGAGAATCTCAACACTTAAAAAAAGAGAAGTAGGTATGTGTGTGTATATGTATGTGTGCATGTTTATATGTGTATTCTCATATGTGCATATGTGTGTATGTCTGTGTGTGCAGTGAAACACCATAGCAATAATAAAAAGATAAACTATTGGTACACACAACAGCATAAATGAATCACAAAGAAATTATATTAGTAGAAGAAACTAGTCATAAATAATATATGCAACATGATTTACATAATTTAGGCAAAACTAAGCCATGGTGAAAGAAGTAAAAATTGTCTCTTGTGTTTGTGGGAGGAGTCACTGACTGGGAAGTGCAGAGGGTGAAGGAAATGTCCCAGATCTTGGTCTTGGTGGACTTCTGTGGGGATATGCATGTGCAATCTGTGGAGATTAAGTGTACCTCACAGTATGTATTCTGTGCTCTGAGGGAAAAACCGCTGTTGAACCTGAACATGGCGGCTTTAGTTTGAATTCTTTGTTTCCTGGAAGATGGAGACCCCAGCCCCTTGTCTGTAACTCCTTAGACTGCTGTGTGGGAATCTCCTCAACAAAAAAATGCTTTACAGATTTAAAATGGTTACTATCCTTGTTATTCTTAAGGTGAATTTGCTTTACTTTTTTGAAAAAAGTACCTACTTAAACTTTCTGGAAGGTTCCATAATGAGAGCAGGTTGAGATTTAGAGATTATCTTGCTTGTGATCCCTGTAGTAAATGTTAGCATATCTTTCTAGATTATCCTCCCTCTGGACCAAGGAGATGGGCAGCATGCCATTTCAGTAGGGGCTGCCCCCCTGCCCCGCCCCAGAATTTCCCAGGTTCCTTCCAGATGATAGTGAACACTCCTGGTAGGGTGTGGATCTAGATTTGAACAGCAGCCGAGCATTCACTACAAAATGCCATATTCCTCCTTTCAGAATTCCTAAGCGTGAATGTTCCATGGAAGATGAATTGGCCAGAACCCCAGTACCAGCACCTGGGATCTGACCTTTTTCTTTTTTTTTTTTTTTCATTTCAAACAAAATTGAAGAGTATTGAAATGTTGTGGGTGTTCGGCCCTCTTCCCCCTGCTTTCCCAGCTCCCTGCCTCTACTCCATCATTCTGAAGCTCTTTCCCTTCCTTCTCCCACTACGCAGGGCTGATGGGAATACTTGCCCCTCAGGCTGTGTGTCCTTCTCAATGCCAGCCTTCTCTGTGGACTGCACCTGCACAACCCACCCCACTCAAATCCAAGTTCAATAAAGTTTCTAGTGCACTCCCTGTACCCTGATCATTTTTCCATGGGCTCTCAGAGTCCACAGGGCTCTGTGTCTGCCTTTGGGAGGAAGAAAGCCAGAGGAGGGAAAGGGACAGGCATCCTCATTCCACAAAGTGGGTAGTCAGAGGGTTCTGTTGTCTCTAGCTGCTAGAACAAGAAGCAGAAGTTTAAGTGTGTTACTTAAAATCAGGCTGAAAAGACTAGAGGTAGTGAAGAGTCCACCTATAGTGGGGAAAAAGGCCTTTGAGAGCAATGCTCAAGTATCAGAGGAGTGAAGGTCAGTAATGCCCACAAGAGAAATGCAGAATGAGCACATTATTTTGAGCTGTGGAGGTAAATGAAGGAAGAACTATCTAGAGAAAGTTAAAGAGGATGCCTCTGAGAAGTGGGACTGGGAGGAGATGGAGTAAAGAGCAGAGCTTCTCTCTATAAACTCTTTTCTAGGGTTTACCATTTAACCTGTGTGTGTTACTTTGATATATATTTTTAAAAATGCACAAGTAAGTGGAAATTTCAAGTTGAAGATGATAAGCATAAATTCCAAGCACCTGGTGGTTTTGAACACTTGAACCCCGCCCCCGTATTCAACTGACACAGACCCTGGGATGGTATCCTATAGGAGACCATTCTGCGTGGGCCCAGTGCCCACTCAGAGATGTGCAGGACCCACGCCCATGGATAGGTTCTCCTGTGGGGAATCAGGCCTGAAGTATACCTAGACTGCTATGAGACTTGCTTTTGCTAAAGCTCCCTCACCCTGAATTGAGGCAGCAAACTTTTACTGCAAAGTAACTTCCTAAAATCCATGCTAAACCTTCCAAGGATGAATGTAACTAGTTCAACCACTTTTGCCTTTTCATTTGCAAATATCCCCCTTCTGTGATGTGATTAGTGGCATCCTCTCCTTTGTTTTCTGTAAAAGGTAACCACCTCAAGTGAACCTGTGCTTAGTTAATGAGGACCTTCATGTACTGTGCCCAGAAAGACAATAAAAGCTCATCAAAGCATGGGTCGAGCCTTTTGACCCTTTTTCTCCACAGGATTCAGTAGTCTGTGTGAATTTCTTTTGTCTGAGCTACAATGCCGAGGATCCCAAGAGCTGGGGTCTGTGACAGTATTCTTCTTCTGCAATCCATTCATTCTCTATTTGCTTCCATTTGTCCTTTACAGGTACCCAAATGACCTGGAGAAACACTGGTCATGGTTTGTACACCCAGCTGTGGAGAGAGATGATAAATAAGTAACTACACAAAAAGTTTCCATGAGAAAACGTAATGTACATGATGGTACACTTTCAAGGCCAATGCTATTATGATCTTTCCAGGTTAACATTTCTTCTGGCTCCCCATTGCTTATAGGACAAAATGCAAAACCTTTACATGACATGTAATGTTAGGAACCACTCTGCCTAGTTTTAGCAGCTGTAACCCCACACCACCCATGGCTAAGGCTGAGTAAAAAGGCCTTAGGGATATAAGCTGATAAGAAGACAAAAATGTATCTCCTCTCTCATATCCCCCTGCTTGGCCCAGGCGGATGACTGGTTAGCCAATGATAGGTAAGATTCCTCAAGGGAGGAGGGACAACCTAAGACAGGCACAGGCATGAGGGGACCATCAGGGAAGGACTTAGGGGACTATAGAAAAGGGGTGATAGACCCTCACCCCTTGGCTTTGTTGTAGCCTGAGTCCTCATTCTGTCTGTAAGAAGTCTCCTAATCTCTTGGCTTTCCTCACCCCCCACCTGATTTAGGCCTGAAACAATGCCGAAGAGGGGTGCAGCCTTGCGCTGGAAAGGGCAGTTCCCCAGGTCAATCAGGCCTAAGAAAGAATGCACAAAATACTGTGAAACCTGCTTTGCTAAGAATGCCCTCAGTTTAAATGGTAAGGGTCCAAACATGAAATGAGTTTTTTCCCAAAGTTTTATGGACATTTGGCGTCACTCTATCTATCTGACCCTGACCCAGAATAAGACCTTATAGTTCTTTTAATGTTATCTAGTCCTTGATCATTACTGCCTGATAATGATTGATGAGCTTTACGTATACGTCCTGTATTCCTATGCAAACTAAACTCAATAAAAAAGCTGATTGAGAAAGAGGCTCAAGGCCTTTCTCCTCTGAGAGACTGGTCAGCCTTTCCTCCCCAAGGAGATCATGTCTTGGTAGGCTTATTCTCATCCGCAGTGCTGGCGGAGGTCTGCTGGACAAAACTCTCCCATAATGTAACACTTCCTTCCATATGTCTTAACCTGACTCCTGGTGGCTCCCCTACTGCCCTGACATCTCACATAGCCCTAAACGGAAGCCTTCTTGCCCACTGACCAGTCCTAAGTGTCTCCAGTTGCAGGCCCCTTTCCTGAGCATTGGCATTACTGTTCGCTCTTCCCGGAATGCCCTCTCCATCCACAGCTGCCCTGCTCTGCACATTCTTCCAGCTGTCACCTTCTCTGTAGTCTTCTGTATCTTCACTGTGGGACCTCTCACTGTATTCAGGGATACCCTCTCCTGTGAGGACAAGCTTTTACTCTTCTCTGCATCACTGGGGTCCTGACACAGGAACAAGGCCCTTAGCAAGAGCTAGTAAATGCTCCCCTTCTCCAGTGCAGAACCTCCTTTTTCACATTAAGCCACAAGCATGTCCTCTGTAGCTCCTACCCTTGGTCCCACTATGCCTTCGAAGCCTGCTTCCCACCTGCCCAACAGCCCCTCAGAGATGGCCAGCCTGTCTTCCTTTTGCAGGCCAACCATCCCCACTTGTTTCATTGAACAGAGTCCCAGAAGTGCTGACCAGAAAGAAGTCTGCAGCCTCAGTACAAGGGTCCAAAACTCCTCTTACTTTCCCACACACTGGATAGCAGAACTGCCCATCAACGTGGGTGTAGTACTGGCTCAGCAAAATTAGCTCCAGGCACTGTTTGCAGAAGTTGTGGGAGCAGGAGAGGAGCAGCACAGAGGGTGTGAACAACTCCATGCACAGAGGGCAGAACAGTGAAGCACTCAGTGTTTCCATGGTGGCTGAAGGCTCTTCTGTGTCCGTCCCCCACCCAAGACACAGAACACAACTGTGTGATACAGGTCACAATGGACACAGCAAGGCTTTGCTCAGAGGACAACAGAAACAAGGGAGCTCCACTGATGCCCAAGGCACTAGGACATGTCAGGAGAGGTGACCGACACACCAGCCAAACATATCAAGCCTGCAGCTGGTTTTTGCACAGCTTACAAGTTACAAATGATTTTTACAAATTTTAAGGGGTTGTAAAAAATAAAAACAAACAAGAAGCAGCAAAAAAGGGAAGACAGACCATACTTGGCCTGCAAATCCTAAAATATTTACTTTACAGGTCTTAAAGAGTTTGCTGTCATAGCAGATAAATGTAACTGAAATCCAGCCCACCTCTCATATGCACATTCCACTCATTTCAACTATAAGAGCTGGTGGGAAGTGAGTGAGGATCAGAGGCCCTGGCCCTAGCCTCCAACCCACAGTCCTATGTGATCATAGGGCAGTGACTGCCAGCTTCTCTCCTCCTGTTTCTCCAGCCACAATCTGTTCAAATGGGCAATTCTGGATGCCTGTAGTCTCTGGCTTGTTACTTAGCATTCCCTAACCTCCACCTCTTTCATAAAGAGGATGATTGCAAAGACTGGCCTAGCCTTTGCATTCCTTGGCAGATCAACTAGTCTCAACGAGGAGCACTGGTACACACCTAGGACTAGTAGTCGTCACATTATCTCTCATTTAACCTCCACAACCCTAAGAGGCTCACGTGATTAGCTTTTACCTGAGTCAGGGAAACAGAGGTATGGGGAGGTGAAATGACTTGCCCATGGCCACAGTTCATGAAAACATGTCACATCCCACTTGACTCTTCCTTTGCTTCTAACAGGCTATGTTGACTCACAGATGAGGTCCTCTGTTGACGTGAAAATGTGTGGTTTCTTTAAGCTCCTAGATGTGCTCACAAGGCTGTGATAGTAGGGAGAAATGAATAAAAAACCACCTGCTCTAAGTTTCCATTCTACAAACACGGATTGAGCAGTCAGTTGAGATACATGATGATGGGCTGTGATATGTGGGGGCTGAGATGTTCTTGTTGTTCATAACAGTGACAATCACTCTGTGGCTCAGCGCACACCATCACATTTACTCACCATATCGCTCCTGTGTGCTACATATTAATTCATGGATACAGAAAAGGCAAGTGCCTCTCACAGAAAGCTGTCAGTCCAAAGGAGAAGCAAGTCAGAGGGAAAGGTGTGAATGTCCAGCCAGTGCACCAACCATTCCTCTTCTGGCTGTCTTCCAGGATAGAGCCAGCAATGCCAACTTTCCTCATCAGACTACCTGACACGGGGTTGTCCTGTTGTGTGACCTTGGCCAATGAGAGTTACATCAAAGTGCGCTGAGAGGTTTGGGGAAACTTTCTTGCTCTCCTGATGAAAGAGACAAATGTGTTCACCACACTTCCATTCATCTTTTGCCTTGTATGAAGATTTAAAACTTGTTGTGGCAACAACTTTGCAACCAGGAAGATCACATACATGGAGCCCAATGTCCATTAACTGCTGTACTGATGCTAGCGCTTACCTCCCTCAGCTCACAGTAAGTGAGAAACCAAGTCATCAGGACTGTGCCTACAATTCTAACTGATAAAACAAGTCCAGAATTATTATATACCATGAAAGAAAAGAAGCTGGAAACATTTAGATACTACAAGATTACTCACAAATGGGAACAGAAAGGATTGTGGAAGGTATGGCAGCTGCTCTTGCTGCTCACTCTGTGTAGAGCTTGGCAGTAACATTCCAGAGACACTCAGGATTCCTAAGTGTCTCATCCTGAGAGGAGCCCTGCCTGTCACAACATCATAACAGCAATGTCATCCTCCCACTCAGAGAGTAACTATCTCAGTCACCTGGATATTTAGGACTAGCTTGGCTACCTGGCCCAGTTCTCTCCAACAAGACATCAGGGGAACTTTGCTGGAAAGTTACAAGGGAAATTTCCCTCCATAATAAGAGGGAAATCTCCCTCTCCCTTTCTTGCTGCCTTGAGTTCAGTCATGTGAAGACATAACCTTGGAACTACAGTAGCAGCCTTATGATCAAGAAGTAAAGTCCTGAATATCAGCAGCAATGCCAACCCAGACCATTCGTCAGTGAGCTGCTAAAGAACCCTGGAACTACCTTGCTCCAAACTTCTTGTAAGTAGAGTAGCCATCATCACTGTTTGTGCCCTGTCAGTTGGATGTGCTGCATCTCATTCTTGGCTGACGTGCAGAACTTCTGGAGGACAGGGCATTTGGGTCATGTTTGGGTGTGCAGACACAAAACGGAGAGGGGGCTATTGTGCAAAAGCACCCATTGGGAGCCAATGCGTGGAGCTGGGAAAAGTGGAATATATGATGGAGACAGTGAGTACCTTGGCTTAACAAGGTGGGTTTTTTGTTTGTTTGTTTGTTTGTTTTTATTACACACGCCCATGAATCTGTAGACAAATTGAATGGTGGGTATGGTGGGGGAGGGGGAAGGCAGAGGTGATGAGAGGGGAGCAGGGCACAAGCTCTTTGGCAGAGGTTGCCTATGGCCTAGCCCGGCCAGTCCTCTCCTAGGCTTGTAACCAAGAGAATCAACACCGAATTCACAGCAAATCCTGCCAAGCTTTCAAACCATGTCTTTCCTCACAATCCACTGAAACTAGAACAGCCCAAGTATCCTTGGGTGAAAGCTGTGATCTGTTCACACAGATCCATTTCCATGGAAATGTCCTCAGCCACAGAAATGAGCAAATGGCCGATACACATGACAGCCTGGATGAATTGCAAAGTGAGAGAAGCCAGACCTCAAGGGCTGCATAGAGAGTGACAATCTGGAAAATTTTAAACCAGAGGGACAGAAAACAGATGGTTGTGTGTAGGGCCGTGGTAGGGGCTGCCAAGGGACACTGGGGGGCCATCTGTGTGGATGGAGGGATTCTGAATATTGACTGTGGTGGTGGTCACAATATTTGTCAATACCGAGCACAAAGAGCAGAGAATGTGGCTATAGATTAAGTATATTTCAATACACCTAACTTTAAAAATAAGTGGCCGCTGGGGTGACAGCCTTCCTGAGGGAGGTGGCTGAGCCGTGGTGACTAATGCTGCTGTGGTTCCTGAGAAGGGGCTGAAATGTGGGGACAGGCATTGGGGGGAGGATGTGGGAAGAAGCTACTCCAGGTAAGTCTGATCCCTGGAGCTGGGGGAGGGAGAAATCCTGGAGGTCCCCATCTCTTTCTGGTCTCCCTGAGAAAGCCTCAGTCAAGAAGCCCCCTCTGTCACAAAGCCAGTGCCCTGTGGGTATGCTGGAGCTGAGCTAGATCCTTCATCACCTTCTCTAAGAGCTTTAAGAGCTCCTACAAGAGTGATCTCCTTAGCCAACCCAGGACTAAGTGACAGAAAAGAGTGATTTCCCCAGGGTCAAGAGAGGACCCCAAATTAGAAGATGGGTCTCCGAGTTCCTGTAGCCCTGTTCATCAGCACATCTACGGGCATGAACAGTACACACAGCATCACTCTTTGTCATGGAATGGGGACTCCCCCTGGCTCTCTGGAGAGGCTAGTTTCTAGGACACAATTCTAAATTTTCAGGAAAAAATGTGTACATGTTCCAGCCTTGCTGAAGGTCCTTGGGCCTCAACAGTATGGCAGCTGGGAAGAGGAGCAGAGGATCCAGGCCCAAGGGGCTTAGCCACATTTCAGGGCCACACATGGTCTCTGAACCTCAGCACAACCATGGAGCTCACAATAACTGAGATCAGATATTTCACCAACATGGGGAGAGAGGGTGATGGGGCAAATGGGAACTTGGAGTCAACACTGAGTTTTTTTGAAAAAAGAAATGTGGTATTTCTTGCCCACCTGTGTTTGTGGATTCAAAAAATTAGGGGGAGGGCTCTTTGAAATTTGGCATTAGAATGCCTCTTGACTTTCTCCCCCAACTTTCTTCTCTCCTGTAGTCCAAGGACAAAGAATGACTTGGTCACCCCAGAACAAAAGACTAGAAGTCTCTCCAGGCATTGCTTCTTTATCCAGAATTTCCATCCCTATATTTTCTAACCTGAAACTGTAGGCCAAGTCCAAGTGAGTGTCCCTCTCCTACTGTGGAGCCTCCTCCATCTTCCCAAGGGAATGTGGCTTCAAGCACCTGTTTCATGGGAGAGACTGTCCTGCCTGGGGCTGCTACATGTTCCCAAGGCCACCTGTCCCTTTAGTAGTGAGCCAGCCAGCCATATATTTTGTGTCCCAAGACTGAGTACTCAGAACGTACCTGAGTGAGGACTGAGTAAATGACACCAGAGGAAAAGGATTTAGATGGTCCTGTATTTAATTTAGTTTTCTATTTTGTGATTTGGAAGCAGTACTTTCTGAAGTACTATTTCTCATTTGCCTGAGGTTTACTTTACACACAGGGTTTCTTGATGACTCACAGTCCTGGGTGGTGGCCAGGAAGTGCACTGTCAGAATTCCCTAGGTGATGACTTCAGGGCATACCAATAGGGCATGTGGGGAGGTGACAGGCAGAAACCTTTCTGAGGCTCTTTAATTAAATTGAGATTTCTAGTGTCTTCTAATTTGTTTGTGAACACTGGTTGTCAAAATTTTTAGTCATTGAAAAAATACAATAATGTGGCTGTAATGGCTACATCTCCTCTGAAATCTTTAACTATAGAAAGCAGGGAGACAAACATCTGGTAATAGAGGTGTGCTCTGAATGGGCAGTGGCCCCAAAATTCATGCATTAGTCAGAGTCTAGAAAAATAGTATTTCACTTTTACATGTTTATAGACATAACTGGAGAGGAAATGTAAAACATCTGTTAAAAAGCAGATTTTTCCAATCTTAGTCTTTCAGAAATTCTCAAGGAAAGCTTTTAAAATAAGAAATAAATTGCAGAAAGTCCATACCATTTTCCATAGTGGCTTCACCAATCTGCATTCCCACTAATGGTGCACTGGGGTTCCATTTTCTCCACATCCTCTCCAAAATTTGTGGTTTGTTAATTTGTTTACGATGGCCATAACAGTATGGACTTTCCTCAGAAAACTAAAAATGGAACTGCCTTTTGACCCAGCAATCCCACTTCTGGGATTATATCCTAAGAGCCCTGAAGCACCAATCCATAAGAACCTATGCACCCCAATGTTCATAGCAGCACAATGTACAATAGCCAAGGGCTGGAAGCAACCTAAGTGCCCATCAGTAAATGAATGGATCAAAAAACTCTGGTACATTTACTCACTGGAATACTACAGAGCAGAAAGAAAGAAGGGGCCCCTACCCTTTGTGACAGCATGGATGGAACTGGAGAGCATTATGCTAAGTGAAATAAGCCAGGCAGTGAAAGACAAATACCATATGATCTCACCTTTAAGTGGAACATAATCAACAAAACAAACAAGTAAGCAAAATATAACCAGAGACACTGAAATTAAGAACAATCTGACAGTAACCAGAGGGGAGCTGGGAAGGGATAATGGGGGGGGGAAAGGGGAAGGGTTTTCAAGGACAACTATACAGGACACATGGACAAAACTAAGTGGGGATGGAATCAGGGAAGGGATGTGGGGATGGCTGGGGTGAGGGGAGAGTGCTAGGTGTTAAATACAGAAAACTGTTCTTGAACAACAATAAAATAACAACAACAACAAAAAGAAAGAAATTTCAATTCATTGAAAGATATTTTAGATTATAAAAACAAAGCTCCTACTGTAAAAATATTGCAACTCAGAGGTTCTCTGAAGACTCAAAGTCAACAAACACCAGATCCCATTTGTAAGCTAGCCACTTATTTTTAACTTAAAAATAACACAGTTGATATGTGGGCACATTTGTGTTATAAAAATCCAAGTAATAAGTTAGAGTTCCAGTCCTCCTTGAACATAATGGCCCATTTCAATCCCCTCCACAGAGAAAATAATGACCATTTTAACAATCCTCTTTCCAAAACATTTTTTCTTCATTTGCAAATATAGTTTATTTTCTTTCTTTCTTTATGTTTAGAGAGAGGGGAAAGGAGGGAGAAAGACAGGGAGAGAAACATCGACATGTGCAAGATATACTTTGATCAGTTCCCTCTTGCACACCCCCAATTGGGGACCTGGCCTGCAACCCAGGCATGTACCCTGACTGGGAATAGGACTGGCAACTTTTCAGTTCGCAGGCTGACACTTAATCCACTGAGCCACACCAGCCAGGGCTAGTTTATTTTCTTTAACAGTTTTATTGAGGTAAAATTAACATATAATCAAATTGATAAGTTCTGATGTGTATACACCCATGAAACCAAAACCACAATCAATACAGTGAGTGTATCCATCTCCCTAAGTATCCTTGAGGCCCTTTGTGATTCCTTCACTGCCAGGCTACCACAGGTCTGCTTTCTGTCACTGCAGGTTACTTTGCTTTTTCTAGAGTTTTATGTAAATGGAATCATATAATCTGTACTTGGTTTTTGGTCTGGCTTGTTCCACTCAGCATAATTAAGCTGCAATTCATTCCTGTTGCTGTTGTCTGTATCAACAGTTCATCACTTTATTCCTTCACAGCTTTCTACATCTGCATATGCCATGATTTAGTTATCTGTTTACCTGTTACTGGACACTTGTGTTTCCAGTTTATGGCTATTCCAAATAGAGCTGCTTTGAACACTTGTGTATAAGCCTTTGTAGGGACATATACCTTTCTTCTCTCGGGTAAATGCCCAGGAGTGGAATGGCTGCATCATGTGGTAGGTGTATATTTAACTTTCTAAGTTACTGCCATACTCTTTTCCAGTGGTACCATTTTACATCCCCAGCAGCAGAGTATGAGAGCTCCTGTTTCTTTGCATCCTCAACAACTCTTGCTACAGTCTTTTTATTTTACCATTTTAAAAGGTGTGCAGTGGCATCTTATGCTTTTCATTGCATTTCTCTAATGACTAATAATGCTTAGCATATTTTCATGTGCTTATTGGCCAACTTTGTATCTTTGGTAGTATGTCAAATATTTTGCATTTTTAAAATGTAGGCTATTTTTTCTTTTTCTTATTGTTACACATATTATATTTGAGTTAAAAAAAAGATATTATTTATCTATTTTTAGAGAGATGGGAATGGAGGGAGAAATAGAGGGAGAGAAACATCAATATGTGAGAGATACAGTGATTGGTTGCTTCTCACATGCCCCCAACTGGGGACCTGGCCTGCAACCCAGGCATGTGCCTTGACTGAGAATCGAACCAGTGGCCTTTTGGCTGGCAGGCCAGTGCTCAACCCACTGAGCCACACCAGCCAGGGCTGAGAGGATTTTTACAGTCTGTGTGTAAGTCCTTTATCAGATACATGTTTGCAAAGATTCCCTCCTACTTTGTGGCCATCTTTTCACTTTCTTAACAGTGTCTTTTGAAGAGCGAATGTTTTCACTTTTGATGATGTCCTATTTATTAGCTTGTTCTTTTATGGATGGTGTCATATCTAACAAATCTCTGGCCAGCCCAAGGCTACATATATTTTCTCCTACAAATTTTATACTTCTAGATTTTACATTTAGATCTACAATCCACTTTAATTTGTAGATAATGCAAGATATGAATCTAAGGGGTTTTTTTGTATGTAAACATCCAATTGTTTCAGCACTGTTTGTTGAAAGACTATCCTCTCTCCACTGCATGGCCTTTGCTACTTTGCCAAAAATCGAATGTCCAGGTATGTGTGGATCTATTTGTAGACTCCTTATTTTGTTGATCTAATTGTCTATCTTTCCACCAGTTTTTATTATTATGGCTTTATAGTAATTCTTAAAATCAGGCAGCATTAGCCCCCTAACTTTTTTCCAAAGTCGTGTTGGTTGTTCTTGGTCCTTTGCCTTTCCATATGAATTTCAAATTTAGTTTATCAATTTATGTGAGAAAACCCTGCTGGATTTTTATCAGGATTGTATGGAACCTATAGGTCAATTTGGAAGGAATTGACATCTTAACAATCTTGAGTCCTTTGACTCGTGGACATTTATTTAGGCCTGTCTAATATTTTGTAGTTTTCATTGCACGGGTGTAGTGCGTTGAACCATGCCCCTCCCAAAGATGTCTATAACTTTTCCCCAGAGTCTGAGAACATGGCTTTATTAGAGAAAAGTCTTTGCAGATGTAATTAGGGGTCTTCAGATGAGGAGCTCAACTTGGATTATCCAGATATCCCCTAAATCCAATTACAAATATACTTATAAGAGACACACAGAAGACAAACAGGAAGAGAAGAGGAGAAGGTGACGTGAAGAGGCAGTCAGAGATTGGAGTGATGGGGCTACAAGCTAAGAAAGACACTAAGGAACTTCTGGAACCACCAGTCCTGGAAGAGACAGGAAGATGCCTTCCCAAAAGCCTTTGGAGAGAGTGGAGCCCCGCTCAAACAATTTCAGACATCTGGCTTCCAGAACTGGGAGAAGATAAATTTCCGTTTTTGTAAGTTACCAAGTGTGTGGTAATTTATCTTGGTGGCCTTGGGAAACTAATACAACAGGTCATTTACATTCTCTGTCAGACTTATTCTTTAGTATTTCATCTTTTTGATGCTATGATAAATAACATTGTTTTTCAATGTCAATTTCAGGTTGTTCACACACAACCGATTTTAGACACACAGCCGATTTTTAGACACACAACTGATTTTTGTATATTGATATTTTATCCTCCCCCACTTCGCTAAACTCGCTTATTAGTTCTCTTACCTTTTTCTGTAAATTACATCAGATTTTCTATATCAGTAGATGATCATATGTAATAATAAAAATGGTTTTCCTTTCTACTCTTGATGTCTTTTTCTTTCTTGCCTGATTGCAGTAGCTAGAAGCTCCAGTACAATTTTGAATTAGTGTGGCTGGTGCAACCCTCCCTGATTTTTCTCCTGACAGTGCTCATTACATATGATGTCAGCTGCAGGCTTTTTGAAGATGCCCTTTACCAGGTTGAGAATGTTCCTGCCTATTATTTGTTTGCTGAGAGTTTTAAAATCAGGAATGGATGTTGAATTTTGTCAAATGCTTTTAATGTGTCTTTGGAGATGATTGTATGTTTTGTCTTCTCTAAGTGTTATATGGCAATTTCCTCATCCATGTAATGAACCCCACTCAGCTAAGCACATGAAGGGTCCTTTACAGAGCTCTGCACTGCTGTGCCTGCAGCTCCCTCTTCAGTGGCTCTCTGGAAGCTCTAGCTGCCTGATTTCCCAACTCCTGGCTCCTTCTTCTCAATCAGGAAACTGCCAGTCTCTCTCAGTTCTCTCTTCTCTGCTATAGTCTGGAAACTGTCTCAAGGCAGTAAGCTGTGGCAATTTTGCAGCTCACAACCTTTGCTTCCCATCTGTCAAAAATCAGTCTTTCATTGCCTGAGGTTCAATTTCTTAAATACTGGTGGTGGTGGTATGTGTTTGGTTGTTTCAGGAGGAAGGCAAATATGGTCCCTATTAGTCTATCTTGGCTGCAAAGGGAGGTTATGTACATTAAAAAAAATAGGTTGTATATATTGCTTTTCTTTTTAAGACTTTTTATTATGGAAAATTTCAAAAGTATACAAACTTAGAGAAAGTAGAATAATGAATTTCCATGTAGCCAACTAAGCCAGTTTTAACAAAATTAATTTATGCCAATTTTGTTTCATCTATTACCCCCTGATCTTATGAGGATCCTTTTCCTCTATTAGGTAATTTTGAAACTAATTGCACACATTGAATCATTTTATTTGTAAATAGTTCAGTTTGTGTCTCTAAGATATGTGACTTTTTTATTTTTAAGTATTTTTATTGATTATGCTATTATAATTTTCCCAATTTTTCCCCCTTTATCCCCCCTCTACTCTGCCCCCCCAACCCTCCAGCATTCCCCCCCACCCCTTAGTTCATGTCCATGGGTTGTACATATAAGTTCTTTGAGTCCCCTGTTTCCTACACCACTTTTATCTCTCCCCATCTATTCCATGCCTACTAATTATGCTTCTTCTTCCCTGTACCTTTTCCTCCCTATTCCTCCCATCCCCCTCCCCACTGAACTCCCTCTGTGTGATGTCCAATTCTCTGATTCTGTTACTGCTCTGGCTGTTTGCTTAGTTTTTTGTTGTTGTTGTTGTTGTTGTTCTTTTCTTTTAGGTTCATTTGTTGATAGTTGTGAGTTTGTTGTCATTTTTTTCTATTTCTAAATTTTATTATTTTTTTAATTTAAATTATTTTATTGTTGTTCAATTACAGTTGTCTGTATTTTCTCCCCACCCCCTCCAAACACACCTCCCTCCCTTGCTTCCATCCTCCCCCTTTGGTTTTGTCCATGTGTCCTTTATAGTTGTTCCTGAAAACCCTTCTCCCCTCTGTCCCCTCCCAACTCCCCTCTGTCTATTGTTAGATTGTTCTTAATTTCAATGTTTTTGGTTATATTTTGTTTGCATTTTTCTTTTGTTGATTATGTTCCAGTTAAAGATGAGATCATATGGTATTTGCCCCTCACCACCTGGCTTATTTCACTTAGCATAATGGTCTCCAGTTCCATCCATGCTGTCGCAAAGAATAGAAGCTCCTTCTATCTCTCTGCTGCATAGAATTCCATTGTGTAAATATACCATAGTTTTTGATCCACTCATTTGCTGATGGGCACTTAGGTTGCTTCCAGCATTTGGCTATTGTAAATTGTGCTGCTATGAACATTGGGGTGCATAGGTTCTTTCAGACTGGTGTTTCCGGGATCTTGGGGTATAATCTCAGCAGTGGAATGGCCAGGTCAAAAGGCAATTCCATTTTTAGTTTTCTGAGGAAATTTCATACTGTGAAGCACTTTATATCTTTATTTTTCATATCTGGGAAGCACTTTATCTGCCCTTCCATTCTAAATGAGACCTTTGCTGGATAGGGTATTCTTGGATATAGGTCTTTGCCTTTCATGACTTGGAATACTTCTTTCCAGCCCCTTCTTGACTGTAAGGTTTCTTTTGAGAAATCAGGTGATAATCTAATGAGAACTCCTTTGCAGGTAACTGTCTCCTTATCTCTTGCTGTTTTTAGGATTTTCTCTTTGTCTTTAATCTTGGGTAACTTAATGATGATGTGCCTTGATGTGTTCCTCTCTGGGTCCAACTTCTTTGGGACTCTCTGAGTTTCCTGGACTTCCTGGAAGTCTATTTCCTTCACCAGATTGGGGAAGTTCACCTTCATTATTTTTTCAAATAAGTTTTCAATTTCTTGCTGTCATTCTTCTCCTTCTGGTGCCCCTATAATTCGGATATTGGAATGTCTCAGGTTGTCCCAGAGAATCCTCAGCCTCTCTTCATTTTTTTGGATTCTTGTTTCTTCATTCTGATCCAGTTGGATGTTTATTTCTTCCTCTTGTTCCAAATCATTGCTTTGAATCCTGGTTTCCTTCTTGTCACTGTTGGTTCCCTGAATATTTTGCTTTATTTCATTTTGGGTATCTTTCATTTGTTATTTTGTTTTTTGACCAATCTCAATCTGTTCTGTGAGCATTTTGATTACCAGGGGTTTAAATTCTCCATCAGATAGATTGGATACCTCCTCATCGCTTACTTCTCTTTCTGAGGCTTTGCTCTGTTCTTTAATTTGGGCCATATTTCTTTGTCTTGGCACAGCTGATAGGTTGTAAGGTTGTGGAACCTTAGCTATTCACCCAGGCAGGGCAATCCTCTTTGCTGCACTGCCTGTGTGGGAGGGGCCAGAGAGGGAACAATGCAGTTTGCCTGCTAGTCTCTAGCACACTTTCCAACAGACTCTCTTGTCAGACTGGAAGTATCTCTTGCTGCAGCAACCCCAGCCACAGTCAGCTGTGAGTCTCAATTTTTCCCTTAAGTCAGTCCTTCCCGCACTGCTCTGCCCAGCTTGGCAGTCAGACCCATCCTCCAGCCACCTCCCCGAGGTCTACTTTACCAGTCTGGTTGAGTTTTTCTTTAATTCCTTGGTTGTCAGAGTTCCATAATCTGATTTTCTGGCGATTTTGGTTGTTTATTGATTTTAGATTGGTTGTTATCTGCCTTTTGGTTGTGCAAGGAAGCAAAGGGTTTCTACCGATGCCTCCATCTTGGCTAGAACTCCAGATATGTGACTTTTAAAAAACAAATGACAGAAATTCCTTAATATCCCCAACTATCTAGCTGTCATCACTGTTTTCTAAGCAGTTTGTTCATATCAGAATCCTAACAAGGTCCACACTTGGCGGATAGGCCTTTTTTTTTAGGCACAAAATCTACAGAATTTGTGCCTAATTTTCCTTTTCTGACTTACTTATTATGAAGAAACCAGGTCATTTGTCCCATATGGTTTCCCAAAGATGATATTCTGGTTGTAGCCCCATGCTGTCTTCAGCATGATTCTCTGTCTCCTAATAAGCTTATAGTTAGGTGTGATTCAAGTTCTCTTTTTTTTGGGTAAATATTTCACAAGTTATGCTGCATAGTAGTATAAGGCATTCATAACCTGAATTCCTTTTTTGTATTATTCTAGTAGCATCCTGTGCACACCCCTACCATAGCGCAATCATACATCTTAGTCTGCTGAGGCTGCCTTAACAGTTGAAGTATCATAGACTGGGTGACATAAACAACAGAAACTTATTTTCTCACAGTTCTAGAGGCTGGAAGTCTGAGACCAAGGCCTGGCAGTGTTGATTCATGGTGAAAGTCCTTTTCCTGGCTTGTAGACAGCTGCCTTCTTGTTGCATCCTTACATAGAGTAGAGAATGAATCTGGTGTCTCTTCCTCTTCATATAAGGGGACTAGCCCTCTGGGATTTGGGATTCACCATTGTGATCTTATTTAATCTTTATGACCTCCTCACCAGTCCCATCTCCAAATAGTCACATTGGGGTTTGGGCTTCAACATATGAATTTTGGGGGGACACAAACATTTAGTCCATAACACATCTTAAAGTTATATTTTAAAAACTGTATTTTTAAAAAGAGAAGTTTCAGGTTAACAGAAAAGTTTCCAAGATAGTAGAGAAAATTCTTGCATACTCCTGACTCAATTCCTTATTGATAACATTCTATATCACTATGGTACATTTGCTGCAATTAAGAAACCAACACTTGGTCTTGGCTGGGGTGGCTTAGTGGGTTTGGGCATCATACTGCAAAGCAAAAGGTTGCCTGAGTTGCAGGTTCAATCCCTGGTCAGGGCATGTACAAGAGCCAACCAACTGATGGTTCTGACATCATGTTTCTCTCCGTCTCTTTCTCCTTCCCCTCCCCTCTCTCTAAAATAAATAAATAGAAACAAACAAACAAACAAACATTGGTACAGTGCTATTAACTAAACTCAACACTTTGTTTTTATTAATTTTCTAATGTCATTTTTTTGTCACAAGATTCAATCCACAAATTAAAATTAAAAAATTCCATCCTGAGTTATCCTGGTTTTTGAGTATGTCACTCTCATGGGTGTTTTTTTATTTTTTTTATTTTTTTATTGCTTCCTTAGGTATTACATTCTGTTGGCCACATTTTATTATTTTGAAGTGCAGAACCATCACTGTCATTATGTCACTACTCACTGCACTCCCTCATTTTATTTACTTTTTAAAGATTTCGTTTATTTATTTTTAGAGAGAGAGGAAGGGAGGGAGAAAGAGCAGGAGAGAAACATCGATAAATGAGAGAAACATCAATTGGCGGCCTCCCGCACACACCCCAACAGGGACCAGGCTGCAACCCAGGAATGTACCCTGACCAGGAACTGAACTGTGACCTTTCACTTTGTGTGATGATGACCAACCGAGCCATGCTGGTCAGGGAATACTCTCTCATTTTAAATGTAATTGCCCCAGGTACTTCCCCTATGTGTGCTGAACACTACACCAGATGGTGTTATCATTTTTGTTGCACCCATTAAGTAGGAATTAATAAACTTATGAGATAGTCCATTATGTTGACTCATTCCAATGTTGTCTTTTCCTTCTTGAAATTTTAAGCTCCTTCTTTCCACAGCAGTTGCTTTCTTCAGAGTATATCCTTTGGCCATCTTTGATCAGGCAGTCACTTGGGATACAGATGCAGACTGGGTGGGTATGTCAGCAGACCAGCCCCCATCCCAGCAGTGCTAATTCACACTGCCTACTTGATAATGGGTGGGGGCAGTGCAGCTCCCCCTCAGCCCCTAACACCTCCTGCAGCACTTTTCTTTCAGGTAGTATAAGCTCATTGTCCTAGGGGAGAGGAGGGTAAGAAGGCAGCAAGTCAGCTACTAAATGGGCCTCATCACCATGCTCTGCTCCCTTGGTGCTGGTGGGAATGCTGATCAGCCCTTCGAGCCACTTTGTTTAGTTTCATGGGTGCTGGGTGGCAAGCAGTGCTATAGGAGTGTGATCAGCCACTCCACTGCTCAATTCATTGAGGAGCCCCTCTACTCCCCATTAGAATGAGGGAATTGTGTCCTAATCTCCTTTTCTTACAGGGACACCAGTCATGTTGGATTAGGGTTGACTCTAATGGCCTAATTTTAACTTTATTTTCTTTTTAAAGGCTGTATTTCCAAATTTAGTCACATTCTGAGGTATCAGGGATTAGGACTTCAACACAGAAATTTTAGGAGGGCATAATTCAGCCCACAGTACCTCCCTCCACCTCCCTGGGCTGTGAGGTAATTAGGTAGTTGAATGTAATTACATTTAACAAAGAGTTAATTAGCACACATTCTATTCCAAGGAATCAGAGCCAAGTTTTGAGGGACATTCTAGATTAATGGAATGATAAAGTGATGAGAATTAACCTTCCAGCACCGTATAGGAAGAATGGAAGTGGGGACTGAAGGAAGTAGCTATGTGGCAGACATTGCAGAATTCAATTACAGTGCTGACAGAGGGAGAAGACAGCATGAACAAGTAATGTGGTAGATGTGGACATGTGCTAGATCTGGCTCTGGATGAGATATGACTAAATAAATGATCCTGTGTGTTTCCAGCATCAGCAGAGGGCCAAGCACAGAGTAGGTACAATCCTGTTGCTGACAGAATATGAGTCTCATATTGGTCTTGTCTACTTGTATTGGGACTTTACTGTCAGCATACTGGATATTCTTAGAAAATAATTGATCATCTATTCTAATTAACTTTGCTATAATTGTCCAGGAAATGTCACCTAGTTGTCCTGGAAATACTGCATTTAATATTTGGTTGAATCTAACAGAAACCTACTTGGCATGGAGAAGGGCCTGTTGTGTTTTCTGGAGTCTGAGGTTACCTGGAGAGTCCATGTGGAGGGCGATCACAAAGGCTTCATGGTGGTCTGAGTGTCGGAGCGTCGTTCGAGAACAACTGAGACCAGCTGCTTTGCCAAATTTACCAATGCTTACTGCCTGGTGGCCATCGGAGGGTCAGAGAACTTCTACACTGTATTTGAGGGCATGCTTGCCGAAACCATCCTAGTGGTGCACGTGTCCATTGCCAGTTGCCACATCATCGGGTGCATGTGTGGGGAACAGACATGGTCTGCTTGTCTGTTCCCAGCAACACCACCAACCAGGAGCTGTAACATATTCGAAACTCCCTCCCAGACTCAGGGTGCAGATCTGGCAGGTGGATGAGAGGCTCTCAGCCCTGGGCAATGTCACTACCTGCAATGACTATGTGGCCTTTGTCCATGCAGACCTGGACAGGGAGACAGAAGAAATCCTGGCTGATGTACTCAAGGTGGAAGTCTTTAGACAGACAGTGGCTGAGCAGGTGTTAGTAGGAAGCTACTGTGTCTTCAACAATCAAGGAGGGCTGGTATATCCCAAGACTTCAATTGAAGACCAGGATGAGCTGTCCTCTTTCCTTCAGGTCCACCTTGTGGCGGGCACTGTGAACCGAGGCAGTGAAGTAATCACTGCTGGGATGGTGGTGAGTGACTGGTGTGCCTTCTGTGGCCAGGAGACAACCAGAACAGAGCTTTCAGTGGTGGAGAGTGTCTTCAAGCTGAATGAATCCCAGCCTAGCATGACTGCTACCAGCATGTGGGATTCCCTCATTGACAGCCTAACCTGAATCACCTTCCTTGCTGTTTTGTAGGCTCCTGGATCTGAACTTTGGCTCTCTCTCTGTCCCACCCAGTCTGTCCTGGATGCTGGCAAAAGCATGGCAGAGAGCTCATTGGTATCAAGTAGCTGGATGCCCAAACCTATTTCACCTGTGCTCATCTCCTCAATCTATAGTTACTTTGAAAATCTGCCATGAGCTGGCTGTCAGACCCTATGGCTCTTGGCAGAGAGCTGTGCTGTCCTGTGCCACTCAGTTAAAGGCAGCTTCTTCTGTCCATTAAAAAAAAATATTTGGTTGAATCATATGAAATGGCTAATATTAGGTCATTTTGACCTAAAGGAATGGCCATTCCACGTGGTTCAACCTAATTCAATGTTTGAGTCATTTGCTTACATTTTTTTACTTTTAAAAGGAGAAAGAAAATGATCAAGCAATCCACTAAATTAAAACCAAGGAGTATTTGAAGACTGTGATCAAATGGTCACAAAAGTAGGAATCTTCTCCAAATACACAGCTACTTCTCCAAATAGGCAATCTTAAGAGTAAAATATCTTTTTATTATAATCAAGAAAACTGGAAAGCAAGGGCCTAATATACTTCAGTTGTGATATTAGTTGCAGTGGATAGATGAAACTTGTATTTTCTGTGCAAAATGGAGTATGATATGAAAGTCTTATTGTGACATTATTTTCCGTGACTACATGTTTTATTGGCTGGCTTGGAATGATGGTTTACCACAGCTCCAGTAGTGAATGTCCCCATTGTGACTGCTTATAAATCAATTTGGTTGTCAGTGTTGGGCTAATCAAGATCAGCTCCTGCCTAAAAGCATTACTAAAAACATAATACACGGGACTTCCGGCCAAGATGGAGGCGTAGGCAGACGCACTGTGCCTCTTCTCACAACCAAACTAAGGACAACAAAGATTTAGAAACAAGAAAACAACCAGAACTCAGAAAATCGAACTGTTTGGAAGTCCAACAACGATTCATCCAGACCGGTAAGAGGGGCGGAGTCGCGGCAGGAAAAAGCAGAGGTGTGGCTGGGCACACAGGCAGCAGCGGCTGGCAGCCCCCAGGTGCACAGGCGGCGACTAGCAGACCCTGGGCACTGGGCGGCAACTGTGCAGAGCCAGTGAGGCCACACAAGGCAGCTGGCTGACTGGGGGTCCCACATTCACGCACACATAATCCAAGCAAAGGGGAAGCGGTGAAAGGAACTGGAATCTGAGAGTGAGTAAAGCAACCGCCATTATCTCCTCTCAGACCCCGCCCCCACATACAGCGTCACTACCCAGCGACTGGGCTGTCCCGCCCTGGGGAACACCTGAGGCTCCACCCCTCACTACGTAACAGCCACGACTAGACAAAACAAACAAACAAACAAACAAAAAAAAACCCAGAAATGAAAATGGCTCAAACCGGAGAACAAATCAAAGCCCCAGAGCCAATTTATCTAAGCGATGAAGAGATTGCCAACCTATCAGATGCACAATTCAAAACCCTGGTAATCAGGATGCTTACAGAATTGGTTGATTTTGCTCACAAATTAGATGAAAAAATGAAGGCTAC
>PVKU01014181.1:0-24463 GCA_004027475.1 Anoura caudifer
AAAAAAAAAAAAAAAAAAAAAAAAAAAAAAAAAAAAAAAAAAAAAAAAGAAAGAAACATTTAATATAAACAATGTAACCTTTTGCCTACAAGAACTTGAGGAACAACAAAGACAGGGCAGAGCAAGTAGAAGGAAGGAAATAACCAAGATCAGAGCAGAATTAAATGACATAGAGACTAGAAGCACAATTCTAAGGATCAATGAATCCAGGAGCTGGTTCTTTGAAAAGATAAACAAAATTGACAAACCTTTAAGCAGGCTCATCAAGAAAAAAAGAGAGAGGACCCAAATAAACACAATCAGAAATGAAAGAGGAGAGATTAAAACTGACCCCACAGAAATGCAAAGGATTGTAAGAAATTACTATGAAGAACTGTATGCCAAGAAATTTGAAAACCTAAGTGAAATGGACAAGTTTCCAGAACAATGTAATTTTCCAAAACTGAAAGAAGAAGCAGAAAGCCTGAACATACCAATAACAGCAGATGAAATTGGAGCAATAATCAAAATACTCCTGACACAGAGAAATCCTGGACTGGATGGTTTTACAGGAGAACTCTACAAAACATTGAAGAAAGAGCTAATCTGTATCCTTCACACACTATTCCAAACAATTCAAGAAGACAGAAGACTACCAAACAATTCAAGAAGACAGAAGACTCCCAAACTCTTTTTATGAATCCAGCACCATCCTATTCCCAAAACCTGATAAAGACACAACAAAGAAAAAATGTTCAGGCCAATATAGCTGATGGACATAGACACTAAAATCCTCAACAAAATATTGGGAAACCACATCCAGGAACACATTAAAAAGATTATACCCCATGACCAAGTGGGATTCATCCCAAGAAGTGGGATTGTATCCCAAGAGGGATACAATGATGATACAATATTCACAAATCAATACATGTAATACATCACATAACCAAAAGGAAAGACAAAAATGACATGATCATATCAATAGATATAAAATAGCATTTGATAAGGTACAGCACCCATTTATGATATCAACATTCAGCATAGTGGGAAAAGAGGGAGCATTCCTCAACCTAATAAAGGCCATATATGAGACCTATAGACAACATCAAATTCAATGGGCAAAAACTAAAATCTTTCCCACTAAGATCAGGAACAATACAAGGTTGTCCACATTCACCACATCTATTCAATATAGAATTGGAAGTCCTAGCCACAGCAATCAGACAAGAGAAGAAAATAAAAGGCATCCAAATTGGAAAAAAGGATATAAAATTGCCATTGTTTGGAGATGACATGATAGCAAACTTAGAAAATCCTAGACTCCACCGAAAAACTGCTTGACCTAACAAATGAATCTGGCAAAACATCAGGATACAAAATCAATATTCAGAAATCAAAGGCATTTTTCTCCACCAACAACAAAACATCAGAAACAGAAATCAGGGGGAAAATCTCATTTGATAATATAGCAACAAGAAAAATAAAATACCTAGGAATAAACCTAACCAAGAGGGTAAAAGATCTGTACTCAGAAAATTACACAATACTGAGGAGAGAAATTAAGAAAGACATAAAGAAGTGGAAACATATATCATGTTCATGGTTCAGAACAATTAACATCATCAAAATATCCATACTACCCAAAGCAATTTATAGATTTAGCACAACATATATTAAAGTGCCAATGGCATATTTCTCATATATATATATAAATATATATAAATGTTTGAAAAATTTATATGAACCATAAGGTACCCCAAATATCTGCAGTAATTTTGAGAAAGAAGAGCAAAGTAGGAAAGGTCACAATACCTGAAATCAAACTGTATTACCAGGCCATTGTCATCAAAGAGCCTGAAACTGGTATAAGAACAGAAACATTAACCAATGGAACAGAAGAGAGAGCCCAGAAAAAAAACCATGCTCCTATGGTTAATTAATATTAAACAAAGGGGGCAGCAGATAAAATGGAGCAAAACTAGCCCTTCAACAAATGGTATTTGGAGAGCTGGACAGCTACACGCAAAAAAAAAAAAAAAAATGTAGCTCAATCACCAACTTACACCATCCAAAAAATAAATTGAAGGTGGATAAAAGACTTAGATAGAAGTCATGACACCATTAAAGTTCTAGAGGGGAATATAGGAGGAAAATCTCAGATATTCTGTGCAGAAATATTTCCACTGATATGTCCCCTAGCACGAAGGACATACAGGAAAAAAACAAACAAATGGGATCTCTCCAAAATAAAAAGCTCTGCATGGTTGAATAGAAAACAGCATTAAAATGAAAAGAGAACCAACTGTACAGGAAAATATATTTGCCAATGATACCTCAGACAAGTGTTTGATTTCCGAAATATATAAAGAACTCACACGACTCCACTCTAAGAAGACAAGCAACACAATTAAAACATGGGCAAAGGACTTGAACAGACACTTCTCCAAGGAGGATGTACAGAGGGTCCAGAGAAATATGAAAAGGTGCTCATATTGCTAGCCATCAGAGAGATGAAAGTTAAAACCACACTGAGATACCGCTTCACACCAGTCAGAATGGCCATCATAAACAAAG
This sequence comes from Anoura caudifer, assembly GCA_004027475.1. Classification (NCBI taxonomy): domain Eukaryota; kingdom Metazoa; phylum Chordata; class Mammalia; order Chiroptera; family Phyllostomidae; genus Anoura; species Anoura caudifer. The sequence goes on from PVKU01014181.1 coordinate 2,557, forward strand.
CAACAAACAACAAGTGTTGGAGAGGTTGTGGAGAAAAGGCAACCCTAGTGCATTGTTGGTGGGATTGTAGACTGGTGCAACCACTGTGGAAAAAAGTATTGAATTTCCTCAGAAATCTAAAAATGGAACTGCCCTTTGACCTGGCAATTCCACTGCTTGGATTATATCCTAAGAACCCTGAAACAGCAATGCAAAAGCACGTATGCACCCCAATGTTCATAGCAGCACAACTTACAATGGTCAAGTGCTGAAGCAATCTAAGTGACCATCAGTCAATGAATGGATCAAAAAACTATGGTACATTTACACAACGGAATCCTAGGCAGCAGAACAAATGAAGGATCTCCTATCCTTTGCAATAGCATGGATGTAACTGGAGAGCATTATGCTAAGTGAAATAAGCCAGGCAGTGAAAGACAAATACCATGTTCTCTCATCATTAACAGGAACCTAATCAACAAAATGAACAAGCAAGCAAAGTATAATCAAAGACATTGAAAACGAGGACAGGCTTATAGTGACCAGAGAGGAGATGGGAGGGTATAATGGGGGAAAAGGCTGAAGGGTTTACAGGTACAATTATAAAGTACACATGGGCAACAACTAAGGGGCAGGATGGAAATGGGGGGAGGTGGGGAGGGCTGGGGTCATGGGAAGTTGAGGCGGGAATAGGCAGAAAACTGTAGTTGAACAACAATAAAAAATTAAAAAAAAAGAAAAAACTGTCATGCAAAAATAAAGTATGTTATTTCATTAAGGAAAAAATTAAATAACAAAAAATAAAGAAAGAAATAGATAGCTATAGAAATAAATAAATAAATAAGAAAATTCTTTGAGAATGTATGACATAAACAGATGGATGCATGCTTAGAAATCTCTTTCTGGTTATAGGTGGAGTTTGAGTGGGGAAAGGGACACATACCAATTATTATTATAGTTCAGATGTAAACCTGTGCTGAGGCAGTGGCTATGAGAACAGAATAAAGAGGAATTAACACAAAAAGATTTCAGAGGAGTTGGTAACATGAATGTAAACTTGGCTATACTAAAGGAAAGAAAAAAGAAAATCAGATGACCTTTAGGTTTCTAGCCTGAGTGAATGGGTGATATCATTATGCAAAATGTAGAATAAGGGAGAAGGACCAAGTTAGGAGATGAGAGGAGGGGTTCAGTTTTGAAACAAAATCACCCACCCTACTCCCAATTGAAAGAAGACTCTCAACTAGACTTCTCTCCATAAAGTGTGAAGAAAAACATATCTCCAAGTTGCTCCAGGAAAGTATCCAGTCACATTTATGACAACAACCTTAAATTATTAATAGTTTTCACACTCTCAAGTCATTAGTGTTCATCAAAATCAAGGATTATAGTCTCAAAGGGCTCTTTGGGCAAGGCAGGTGATGCAGGTCAGATGAAGACTGGAGTGAATTAGAAAGTTTAAGTCCTATCAAAAGGAGAAAGCTCTTACTTAGCTGCAAATTGTCCTTGTGCTTCAACAGAGAGCCTATGTTGACAGATCTTTGAATGTTTCAAAAGAAATAATTTTATGTAAGTGGATTTTTATGTAAATACTTCTATTCTTACACATTACCTTTTAAAAGAACAAACACTGAGCTAGTCGATTAAATTTATCCTTGGCCACTGGACTTTCAACCTTTTTGAAACTAAAAGTTTATAATTTTGCTTTGAGATAATTTTTTGAGAAGGAGCTCCAAAATTTTCTTTCAGCTATAAAAGTAGCCCTTTTCATTGCCCCTAATTCTAATTCTTCCATATATATCAGGGTCCTCCTTTCTGGTGTTCCAGGAATTTAGAAACAGAGCCTTGCTCAACTTACCCATGTCATTTGTTATTTGATTTTAATCATAACCCTTTTCAGCATTCTTGTTTCTGAACAAATATTACAGACTAGTCTATGTTCCTAGGACAGTGTTTCTATAAACATAGAAATGTTTATAGCTAAAATTGATATCATATTGGGACATCTAAAATGAGTATAACCTCCTCCTGTTAGAAGAAACCAAAGACAGAGAGACAAAGTTCATAGTTCAAAGGTCATACAATGAGTTTTTGGCAGAGTGAATATAATCACTAGCTTTACTGACTCTCACTCTTTTGTCTTCCTCATGCCTGGGCTAAGAGCTCATGATGCATTTGATTAATCTTTTCTTGATTGTTTTAGTTACCTGTTTCTGTGTAACAAATGAAATATCAGCAGCATACCACAATATGCAGTCAGGTATCACCTATGTGTCTGCAGGTTAGCCAGGGTTCGCCTCTCTTCAACAACACTCCCTTGAGTTGGCTCCAGATACCAGGTCTGGCTCCAGTCATCAGGAATAGCCCTGCTCCCATTTTCAGGCCCTGTCTACCAATGGGGAAGAGGGGTGGCTACCTGAGAAGCAAACAGAAACACACATGCCCTTAAAGTCTAAGCTCAGAATGTATGTGCTGCCATTTCCACCCACATTCCTCAGGTAAAGTGAGTCATCTGGCAAATCCCAACATCAATGGGACATCAAGTACATAACTCCGTGAAGATCAGGATAGGAGGAAGAAATGAACATTAATCATATCTGTCACAGCTTCCATTAATTGAGGGAATGTATTATATCTTGCATTGCATTGAGCAGTTTACAAATATTATCAAATGCAATCTTACAAGAATTCTGTGTAGTATGTATAATCACCTCTGCTTCACAGATAAAGAAACTCAGTGTTAGAGTAAACAATCTGGTGGGCCACACACACTAGTAAGTGGCAGAACACACTTTGAAAATAGATCACCTGCAAAGTTCCCTACTAAGTGACACTGGATTGTTCCTCTTCCATACTCTAGAAGTCATTGTCTAGCTTCAGAAGCTCACTCTATTTTTGAGCCTTAGAAATGTATCATTTGATCTATGTCAGCATATTAGACAGTCAGTTATGGTCAAACCCTTGTGTGGTCAAACCCCTGTGGTTACAAGACCCAAAAAGAATAGAGGAGAAGGGCAAATGGGACTATAAGAGGAAGACCAGCATCTTCTGTGGCAGCAATCCCATTTCATATGTTCCCAGACTGAACCTATAAAAAAAAAAGAATGAAAATGTAACTGTCTGACAAAATAATAGTGTGTAATATTGGGTAATATGTTAGCTAATTTTTAAAAAAGATTTTCTTTATTTATTTTCAGAGAGGGAAAAAGAGAGGGGCATTGATTTAAAAGAGAAATGTAGATCAGTTGCCCCATTCAGGGACCAAACCCTCATCCCAGGCAGGTTCCCTGACTAAAAATCAAACCGGCTACCTTTCACTTTTCAGGACAACACTCATCTGACTGAGCCACACCAGTCAGGGCTTAGCTGTTTTACATTACAGCTTAGGCTTTGAGTGGGAACTGTAAATAAGAGTGAACATTTTCTCTTGAAACATGGAGATCATATGAAAAACTGGAGCTTACTTAACTTGTGAGTTCAGATAGAGAAGACACGGGACCTTGACATTAAGTCAAATGTCACTCTCCTTTGTACTAACAGATTTCTAACCAGAAAAGGCAAGATCTGGCAATAACACTGACCATAAATGGATATATGATAAATTAGGTCCTGAGTCAGAGATTATTGATCCTCTGATGTTCTTCTGATAAAGAGGTAGTCTAATCTTCCTACCAGCTTTTATTGTGCCCTAAATCTTAATTCTGGGTTTCTAATTTGATCCCCACTGAAAGTTGCTGTTTTGATGACTTTCTGGTCCCACCAGACTGTCTCTTGAGACAGAGGAAATACCCTAATCTGACAAAGACTTTTCCTTAAAACTAAGACCCTGGATTTGACTCTGACCCGTTCTCTCCACTATCACAGCTCCAAAAGATTTGGCAAGAACCTGCTGATAGGCCTGATTTTACTGTCCACCAAACAAGACTGAAAAGTCACAGTGCCTTAACAGGGGATATATATTGAGAGACCTTTGAATGTTTCAAAAGATATTTTATTTTTATGTAAATGGAATTTTATGGAAACTGTCCAAGTTGGTACTTTGATCACAAAGGAAATCCAGGATAGCATCAAACCCTCAGTTAGCCACCATCAGAGGTTAGTAGGGAAAAAGTCTTACCTAAGGCCAGAGTTGTCAGCATCAGCATCACTTTTAGGTGTGTACCACTGGGTGCTTCTTTCTCCATGGCTAGTCTGGAGCCCAGTGACAAACCACAATCTAGTCTGGTGGTCAGCAAATTATGGCCTGTGGACCAAATTTGGCTCACTGACTGTTTTTATAGACGGAGTTTTATTGAAACTCAGCAATGCTCATTTTTTAATGTATTGTCTACAGCTGCTCTTATACTATAACAGCAAAGCTGAGTTGTGACAGAGACCATATGAACTACAAAACCTAAAATATTTACAACCTGGCCCTATGTAGAAAAAAGTTTGTTAATCCCTGCCTGGTCCTTGGGGTATCTACAGAGATTGGTTCAGGCCCTTGAACTGAGAATTATCTTCTGCACAGCTCACTGTCTCTCAGTTTTTGGAGAAATACTCGGTGTTGTATTTGGGGTGTAGTTATCATGAACAATGTGTTTAAAGCTTAGATATTATATCTGTGTTAAGACTTTCCCACCAATTATACACACACACACACATTATATATATATTTCGACAATCTTTCCATTGAGAAGTGGGGTCTGTTTCCCCTCCTCTTGATTATGGGAAGGCTTGTAACTCATGTATAAACCAAAGTCCATGGCAGATATAATGCTATATGACTGCTGAAGCTCCCTATGAGAAAGAGTCTAGTTTTCATCTTGTGTCCTGCAACACTTAAACTGGAATCTGGAGCCACTATTTAAGAAGTTTGGTTGAGCTGGAAGATGGCGGTATGGTAGAAGGGAGCATTTCCCCCTGCACATAGGAGAGGAACCTGGCTGACCTGTGGAGAAACCGAGCGGTCAACCAGTGGAAACACAGCATATTTGTAAGTAGGAGATCGAAGGTTGTAGCAGACATTGAAAAATCAGATGGTAAAGAGAGTACTTTGGAACAATAAGAGCCCAGCAATCAGCGCAGAGACCAGGGCTGCTGATGCCCGGGACCTGGTGCTTGCCAGGCAGGCTAGGAACTCTAGGGAGGGAGCAGGGTCCACACGTGACAGCATAAGGCTTCTTGACTAAAGACACTGGCCAGTGAACAGATACAAGTATGTGCGACCAGAAATCTGTGGCCCACTCTGGGAACCCAGGGAGCATGATCCATCCTTGAGAGAACCAGAGCTAACTCCCATGAAATTGGGGTGAGTGTACAGCCTATGAGACTCGAGCTCACATCCGTGAACTCAAGAAAGTGCATGCTCCCCAGGAGGCTAAAAACATAGGCCAGAGGCCCTGGGCAGAGAGGCACCGGTCTAGCCCTGGGGGGACTAGCCCAAAGATAACTGAGTGCTGAACAGAGAGAAAAGTGACACCATCACACCTCGGCCTTTACAGCCAGCAAGACCAGAAATTCCAGCTTGGTAAGTGTAAAAACAATAAAAAAATTTTGTTTGTTTGTTTTTGTTTGTTTGCTTGTTTTACTTTTTTCTTTTTTGAATAATATTTTTAATATTTTCTCATTATTTTTATCTTTTGTACTCCTCAAGTCCTTTTGCTTATCTTTACTTCTTTCTTGTATTATTCCTTATTTCTGTCTTTCCAATTTTATTTCTTTTTCCTTCCTCTTTTTTCTTCCTTTTTCATTTTCTCTTTCTCTATTCTCTTTTTAAATAACCACAAGTGAGACAAAAACAAAAACAACAACAACAACACCCTGGAACACTGAAAAAACCAGAGTTGGTCCCAAAGAGGGGGCATTCCAACAGCTGAGATCACCAGGATACCCAAAGGAGACTACACTACTAACTTTCACAGGTATTCTAGCAAAGAAGTTCACAACATAAACACAGGGAGCCAGAAGAGATCAATTTAAGAAGCTGAAGCTAACAAGAAGAGTCTCACAAACAATGGGAAGACAAAGAAACAATCCCCGAGTGAAGGGAAAGGAAGAAGCACCAGAAAGAATGCTAAATGAAAGAGAGGCAACTCAACTACCAGATTTTGAGTTTAAAGCAATTGTTGTCAGGAAGCTCCAAGACCTCTCAATGAGCTACCAGAAACTACAGGGAAGCTATGATGAACTTACAGCAAACTATATCAACATGAAAAAGAAAATAAAAACAATCAACAAAGCCCAAGAGGAAATGAAGAATACAATTTCTGAACTGAAGAACACAGTGGAAGGAATGAAAAGCAGAATTGATGAAGCAGAAGATCAGATCAGCGAGTTAGAAGACAAGTAGGAAAAAACACCCAGAAAGAGCAAGAAAAGGAAAAGAGGCTCAAAATGAATGAAGACAGATTAAGGGAAATGCAAGACAAAATGAAATATAACAATATCTGTATAATAGGGATAACAGAAGGAGAAGAAGAAGAGCAAGGGATAGAAAACCTACTTGAAAAAATAATGATGAAAAACTTCCCTAATTTGTTGAGAGAAAAAGTCACACAAATCCAGGAAACACAGAGAGTCCCAATCAAGAGGAACCCAAAGAGGCCCACCTCAAGACACATTATAATTAAAATTGCAAAATTCCAAGACAAAGACAGAATCTTAAAGGCAGCAAGGGAGAAAAAGGAAGTAACATACAAGGGTTAGCAAACGATTAGGTTAGCAAATGATTTCTCAAAGGAAAATCTCCAAGCCAGAAGAGAATGGCAAGAAATATTCCAATTAATGAGAACCAAGGGTCTGCAGCCAAGACTACTTTACCCAGCAAGGCTTTTAATCCAGAGAGAAGGCCAAATAAGGAGCTTCCCAGACAAAAGAAGTCTAAAAGAATACACCTCTACCAAGCCAGTTCTGCAAGAGATGCTAAAGGGACTGCTGTAAGGAAAGGAAGGAAAAAAGAAAGAGAGAGAGAGAGAGGAACATGGGTAGGAAAATGGCAAAGAATCAGTACCTATCAATAATAACCTTAAACATAAATTGATTAAATTCTCCAATCAAAAGACATAGAATAGCTGAATGGATAAGAAAGCATGACCCACATGTATGCTGCCTATAAGAGACCCACCTCAGGAAAAAAGACCTACATAGACTCAAAGTGAAGGGCTGTAAGCAAATATTCCAAGAAAATGGACAGGGGAAAAAAAAAACAGGGTAGCAATACTCATAATAGACAAAATAGACTTCAAAAGAAGAGCCATAAAGAGAGACCCAGAAGGTCACTTCATAATACTCAAGGGAACAATCCACGAAGAACACATAATCATTGTAAATATATATGCACCCAACATAGGAGCACCTAAATACATCAAGAAAATCTTAGAGGACTTCAAGAAAGATATTGATAGCAACACCATTATAGTTAGGGGTTTCAACACCCCACTGACAAAAATGGACAGATCTTCCAAAGAAAATATCAACAAAGATATGGTGGCATTGAACAATACTGTAGATGAAATGGACTTAACAGATATATATAGAGAGCCCTTCATCCCAAAGAAACTAAATATACATTTTTTTCAAATGCAGATGGAGCATTTTCCAAGATAGACAACATGATAGGACACAAAACAAGCCTCAACAAATTTAAGAATATTGAAATCATACCAAGCATTTTCTCTGACCACAAAAGACTGAAACTAGAAATCAACCCCAAGGGGAAAAAACCAAAGCCCTCAAAATCATGGGGACTGAATAGCATGCTATTAACAATGAATGTGTCAAGAATGAAATTGGGGAGAAAATCAAAAAGTTTCTGGAAACAAATGATAATGAACTCACAAGAACCCAAAACTTATGGGTCATAGTGTAGGCAGTCCTGAGAGGGAAATGCATAGCGATACAGGACTACCTAAATAATATAGAAACATTTCAAACAAACAAGTTGACCCTATGTCTACAAGAACATGAGGAACAACAACAAGGACAGGGCAGAGCAAGTAGAAAGAATGAAATAACCCAGATCAGAGCATAATTAAATGACATAGAGACTAAAGCACAATTCTAAGGATCAATGAATCCAGGAGCTGGTTCTTTGAAAAGATAAACAAAATTGACAAGCCTTTAAGCAGGCTCATCAAGAAAAAAAGAGAGAGGACCCAAATAAACACAATCAGAAATGAAAGAGGAGAGATTACAACTGACACCACAGAAGTACAAAGGATAGCAAGAAATTATTATGAAGAACTGTATGCCAAGAAACTTGAAAACCTAAGTGAAATGGACAAGTTTCTAGAAAAATATAATCTTCCAAAACTCAAGGAAGAAACAGAAAGCCTGAACATACCAATAACAGCAGATGAAATTAAAGCAGTAATCAAAAAACTCTCAACACACCAAAGCCCTGGACCAGATGGTTTCACAGGAGAATTTTACAAAGCAGTTAAGGTAGAGCTAACCCCTATCCTTCACAGACTTTTCAAAAAAATCCAAAATGATGGAAGACTCCCAAACTCTTTTTATGAAGCCAGCATCATCCTAATCCCCAAACCACATAAAGACACAACAAAGAAAGAAAACTTCAGGCCAATATCACTGATGAACATAGATGCTAAAATTCTCAACAAAATATTGGCAAACAGCATTCAAAAATCCATTAAAAAGGTCATACACCATGACCAAGTGGGGTTCATCCCAGGGATGCAAGGATGGTTCAACATTCACAAAGCAGTAGATGTTATATATCACATACACAAAAGCAAAGACAAAAATCACATGATCATATCAATAGAAGCTGAAAAAGCATTTTCTAAAGTACAACACCCATTTATGATAAAAACACTCAGCAAAGTGGGAACAGAGGGAGAATTTCTCAACATAATCAAGGCCATATATGAGAGACCTACATCCAACATAATACTCAACGGGCAAAAACTAAAATCTTTTCCACTAAGATCAGGAACAAGACAAGGTCATTTACTTTCACCACTTCTATTCAATATAGTTTTGGAAGTCTTAGCCACAGCGATTAGACAAGAAAAGGAAATACAAGGAACTCAAATTGGAAAGGAGGACACAAAACTATCATTGTTTGCAGATGATATGAAAGCGTGCATAGAAAATCCTATAGACTCTGCCAAAAAAACCTGCTTGATCTAATAAATGAATTTGGCCAAACAGCCGGACACAAAGTCAATATCCAGAAATCAAAGGCATTTTTATACTAACAGTGAAACAGCAGAAGCAGAAATCAAGAAAAAAATCCTATTTGATATAGCAAAAACAAAAATAAAATACCTAGGAATAAACCTAACCAACAAGGTAAAAGACCTGAATGCAGAAAACTACACAACACTGAAGAAAGGAATCAAGAAAGACACAAACAAATGGAAACATATACCGTGTTCATGGATCAGAAGAATTAACATCATCAAAATGCCCATACTACCCAAAGCAATTTACAGATTCAATGCGATACCTATTAACGTACCAATGACATATTTCACAGACATAGACCAAACACTTCAAAAATTTATATGGAACCATAAACGACCTTGAATAGCTGCAGCAATTTTGAGAAATAATATCAAAGTAGGAGAGATCACAATACCTGACACCAAACTGTATTATAAGGCCACTATAATCAAAACAGCCTGGTACTGGCATGAAAACAGGCAAATGGGCCAGTGGAATAGAACAGAGAGCCCAGAAATAAACCCAATTCTCTATGGTCAATTAGTATTTGACAAAAGGTGCAGCAACATAAAATAGAGTAAAAATAGCCTCTTCAACAAGTGGTGTTGGGAGAACTAAACAGCTATGTGCAAAAAAATGAAATTCGAGTACTAACTTACACCATACACAAAAATAAATTCAAGGTGAATAAAATATTTAAATATAAACTGTGACACCATTAAAGTCCTAGAGGAGAACATAGGCAGGGAAATCTCAGATATTTCACACAGTAACAGTTTTACTGATATGTCCCCTAAAGCAATAGACATAAAGGAAAGAATAAACAAATGGGATCTCATCAAAATAAAAAGCTTCTGCATGGCTAAAGAAAACAGTGTTAAAATACAAAGACAACCAACTGTCTGGGAAAACATATTTGCCAATGATACCTCAGACAGTGATTTATCTCCAAAATATATAAAGAACTTAGATGACTCCACTCTAAGAAGACAAGCAGCCCAATGAAAAAATGGGCAAAATATTTGAACAGATAATTCTCCATGGAGGACATACAGAGGATCCAGAAACACATTAAAAGATGCTCGATATCGCTAGCTATCAGAGAGATGCAAATTAAAACCACAATGAGATACCACTTCACACCAGTCAGAATGGCCATCATAAACAAAGCAACAAACAACAAGTGTTGGAGAGGATGAGGAGATAAGGGGACCCTAGTGCACTGTTGGTGGGATTGCAGATTGGTACAACCACTGTGGAAAGCATACGGAATTTTCTAAGAAAACTAAAAATGGATCTACCTTTTGACCCAGCAATCCCACTGCTAGGATTATTTCCTAAGAACCCTGAAACACAAATCTAAAAGAACCTGTGCACCCCAATGTTCATAGCAGCACAATTTACAATAGCCAAGTGTTGGAAGCAACCTAGGTGCCCATCAGTAAATGAATGGATCAAGAAACTATGGTACATTTACATAATGGAATTCTATGCAGCATAAAAAAGGAGCTCCTACCTTTCACAACAGCGTGGATGGAACTGGAGAGCATTATGCTAAGCAAAATAAACCAGGTGGTGAAAGACAAATATCATATGATCTCACCTTTAACAGGAACCTAATCAACAAAAGAAACAAACAAGCATGATATAACCAAAGACTGAAATTGAGAACAGGCTGATAGTCACCAGAGGGGAGAGGGGAGGGAATTTCAGGGGAGCAGGGGAAGGGTTTGGAGCAACGAGTATGAAAGACACATGGACAAAAACTAGGGGGGGTAGGATATGGGTGGGAGATGGGGATAGTTGGGGCAGTGGGCTGGTATGTGAGTAAAAGACAGATAACTGTACAAGAACAACAGTTAAAATTTAAAAAATGAGGGAAAAAAAGAAGTTTCATTGACCAGAGGCCACCATACTCTGAGGAATGTGAAGCCACATGGGGAGGCCATTGAGAAGATTCTCCAATCAATCATCCTGACTATGTTTCCAATAGTCAGCACCACCTGTCAGCCATGTAAATAAGTGATCTTGTACAGCCAGCCCAGTTAAGCCTTTAAATCACTATAGCAACTCCCAACATCTGACTGCAGTCTCATGAGAATCCCCAGCTAGCTCCTGCCTGAATTCTTGACACAGATCATGAGGAAATTTAAATAGCTCAATTTTATTATTATGGCAAAGTATAACATTAAATTTACCACCTTAACCTTTCTTAAGCATACATTTTATATTATGCAACAGACCTCTAGCACTTTTTCATATTGAAAAACTGTAACTATAACCATTAAACACTTATTCCCCCTCCTCCAAGTGCTTAGCAACCACCTTTCTACTTTCTGTCTCCATGATTTTTGACAACTGTAGGTACTTCATATGAGTGCAATCAGCCAGGATTTGTCTGTTTGTGATTGTCTAATTTCACTTAACATAATGTTCTTGAGGTTTATCCATGTAACATGTGTCAAAATTTCATTTTTTAAAGCTGTATAATATTCCATTGTATGTATATTCTACATTTTCTTTATCCATTCATCTGTGCGTGTGTGTGTGTGTATAAAATATATATACTTGGATTGCTTCTACCTCTTGGGTATTGTGAGTAATGCTGTGATAAACACAAGCATGCAAATATCTATTCAAGATCATGATTTAAATTCTTTGAGATATACATTCAGTAGTGGAGTTGCTAGATAATCTGGAAATTCCATTTTTAATTTTTTGAGGAACTTTTTTCATAATGACCATATAATTTTACAGTTCCACCACCAGTATAGAGAGTTCCAATTTCTCCACATCCTCACCAGCACTTACTATTAACTGTTTTTTTTTTAACAGTGTCCATCCTCATAGGTGTGAGGATATATTTCATTGTGGGTTTGATTTGCATTTCTCTTATGAGTAGAAATGCTGAGTATATTTTCATATGCCTATTGGCCATTCATATATCTTCTTTGGAGAATTGTCTATTCAAATCCTTTGTTCATTTTTAATTGGATTTTATTGTTATTGACTTATGGAAGTTCATTATATATATTATTTTATTAGCCTTTTCTTATTTTTATTTTTGTTTAATCTTTACTGTATTTTTCCCATTACCATTTAGTACCCTCATATCTGAAATCCACCTCCCCCCAGCAATCTGCACACTGTTGTCCATGTCCAGGAGTCCTTTTTCCTTTTTGCTCAAATGGCTCATTTATGCCTTTAAGCTCCAGGGTAATTTTTTATACAGCAAAGCTACCAGAACACAAATTTTGTACCTGGCAGTGGGAAATTTCCACTTAAAAAATGGTATAGGCTTAATGACTGAATGAAAAGTGGAAGCTTGAAAAACCTTGAGGAGACCTTAGAAAAAGCCCAAAGGGCATCAAGCGGAGCATTAATGAAAGCTTAAAGGGCCCTGTGGAGGCTGTGTGTAGAAAAGAGCTTACTGGAGAGTAAGGAAAATGTCATTAAAAGCTGGTTGAAAGGAGACTATAGTTTGTAATGGCATGAAATGTAGCAAAACTGTCCTCTTCACTAATATGGATAATAAGAAATATACCTAAGAACTGTCATCTGGCTAAGGTTGTTTCTTGACAGGCCACTGAATTCATCCCAAACCTACAGAAAAAATCTGAAATGAACTAGAATGTGAACTGCTCAGTTTTCAAGTGGGATTTAGAGGAATTACAAATAAGGCAAGACATTTTGGGTTCAAAAGTAAAACCATTTCCTATGTTCAATCTCTACTAGCAAAAGATTCTCAATGTAAGAAAGGACCTCAAGGCAAGAGTCAAATACAGGTTGAAATTTTAAGATCCTTTTTAAAGATATCAGAAAGATCAAAAGTGGTGCAACATAGACTCTTTCAAAAGGGCAATGAACCAACCAACAATTTTTTATGATTCATTTTTTCTTCCTCCTTATTGTTGACACTATTACAGATGTCCTCATTTCCCCTCCTTTACTCACCTCCACCCTGCCCCCAGCACCCTTCCCTCTGGCCATCACCACACTGTTGTCTGTGCCTATAGGTTATGCATATAAATTATTTGGCTAATCCCTTCACCTTGTTTCATCCAGTCCCACAATACCTCTCCCCTCTGACAACTATCAATCTGTTCCATGTGTTCAGGCCTGTTTCAATTTTGTTCATCAGTCTATTTTGTTCATTACATAACACATATAAGTGATATCATATGGTACTTGTCTTTTCTTGACTGGCTTATTTCACTCAGCATAATAATCCCCAGGTGCATCCATGCTGTCTCAAAAGGTAAAATTTCATTCTTTTTTATGACCACATAGTATTCCATTGTGTAGATGTAGCAAAGCTTTGTTATCCACTACTGATGAGCACTTGGCTGTTTCCAGGTCTTGGCTATTGTAAATAATACTGCTATTAACATAGGGGTACATATAGTCTTTCAAATTGGTGTTTTGGGATTCTTAGGATGTATTCCCAGAAGTGGAATTGCTGCATCAAAAACAGCTTCATTTTTAATTTTTTAAGAAAACACTGTACTGTTTTCCACAATAGCTGCACCAGTCTGCATTCCTACCAATAGTGCATTAGGTTTCCTTTTCCCCCACATCCTTGGCAGCACTTGTTTGTTGATTTATTGATGATAGCCATTCTAGGAGGTGTGAGGTGATATCTCATTGTGGTTTTAATTTGCATCTCTCTGAAGAGTAGTAGAAGAAAACAAACAGTACAATCTCAGACATTTCTCATAACAAGGGAAATAAAGGAAAAAATAAACCAGTGAATGGATCAAAAAACTATAGTACATTTACACAATAGAATTCTATGCAGCAGAAAGAAAGAAGGAGCTCTTACCTTTCACAACAGCATAGATGGAACTGAAGAGCATTATGCTAAGTGAAATAAGCCAGGTGTTGAAAGACAAATACCATATGATCTCACCTTTAACAGGAACCTAAACAACAAAACAAACAGGCAAAATATAAAAAAAGACACTGAAATAGAGAACAGGTTGACAGTGACCAGAGAGGAGAGGGGAGGGAATTTCAGGGGAAAAGGGGAAGGGTTTACAGGAACAAGTATAAAGGACACATGGACAAAAACTAAGGGGGGTGGAAATGAGAAGGTGGTGAGGAGGGGTTGGAGGGTGGGCTGGGATGGGAGTAAAAGGCAGAAAACTGTACTTGACAACAATTAAAATAAATAAATAAATAATAAAAAAGAAAAAAATAAATGAGTAGGACTACATCAAACATAAAAGATTCTGTGCAGCAAAAGAAAGCATTAAGGAAATTGAGAAAGGAGCCCACTGTATTTGGAGAACATATTTGCCAATGTTACATCTGATAAGCAGTTAATTTCCAATATATATAAAGAACTTACAAAACTCAACACTAGAAGACAAACACCCTAATTTAAAGAATGGGCGAAGAGTTGCCAACCAAGCTGAAGGCATAGGTGTATATACTTTGCCTCCTCACACAGCCAAAAGAACAAATTAAAAAAAAATACCAGAACTGCTAGAAAATCAAACTGTATGGAAGTCTGACAATCAATGAGTTAAAGAAAAAACATTCACCCACACCAGTACGAGGGGCAGAAATGGGCAGCTGGAACAGAGCAAGGAGGCAGCTGACAGACCTGGTGGATCCATATTTGCATGAAGATAAACCAGGAGCAACAACTGGGGAGTAAGACAGACAGCTAAACCCAAGGTTTCAATGAGGGGAAATAAAGCCTCAAAACCTCTGACTGAAAAACCTGTGGGGTTGAGGCAGTGGGAGAAACTCCAAGCCTCACAGGAGAGTTCACAGAGGAATCCACAGGATCCTTGAATGTACACAAACTCACCTACCTAATAATCAGCACCAGAAGGACTCAATTTCCTTGCCAGTAGGGGAGGAAGTGACTGAAAACCATCAGAGAGCTGAACAAGTGGCATTGTTCCCATTTGGACCCCTCCCCCACATACTGTATGACATTGTAGAGACATGTGTTGCCCTGCCCTGGCAAATACCTAAGGTTTCACCCTTACCACATAACAGGTGCACTGAGACAGAAGAAATATGGCCCAAATGAAAGAACAGATTAAAGCTCCAGAAAAATACAACTAAGTGATGAAGAGATAGCCAACCTAACAGATGCACAGTTATCAGGATGCTTGCAGAATTGGTTGAGTATGGTCACAATATAGAAGAAAAAGTGAAGGCTATGAAAAGTGAAATAAAGGAAAATGTACAGGGAACCAACAGTGAAGGAAAGGAAACTGGGAACAATCAACGGTTTGGACCAGAAGAAAGAAATAAACATTCAACCAGAACAGAATGAAGAAACAAGAATTCAAAAAATAAAATAAATAAAATAAAATGAGGAGAGACTTAGGAACCTCCAACACAACTTCAAACATTCTAACATCCAAATTGTAGGGGTGTCAGAAGGACATAACGAGCTGCAAGAAATTGAAAATTTATTTGAAAAAATAATGGAGAACTTCCTCAATTTGGTGAAGGAAATAGACTTCCAGGAAGTCCAGGAAGCTCAGAGAGTCCCAAAAAAATTAGACCCAAGGAAGCACACACCAAGGCACATAATAATTACATTACCCAAGATTAGAAATAAGGAGATAATCTTAAAAGCAGCAAGAGAAGAGGAGACAGTTACCTACAAAGGAGTTCCCATAAGAATATCAGCTGCTTTTTCAAAAGAAACCTTGCAGGCAAGAAGGGGCTGGAAAGAAGTATTCCAAGTCATGAAAGGCAAGGACCTACATCCAAGATTACTCTATCCAGCAAAGTTATCATTTAGAGAAAGAGCAAATAAAGTGCTTCCCAGATAAGGTCAAGTTAAAGGAGTTCATCATCACCAAGGCCTCATTATATGAAATGTTAAAGGGACTTACCTAGGAAAAAAGAAGATCATAACTATCAACAGTAAAATGACAACAAACTCACAACTATCAACAATCAAACCTAAACAAAAACAAACTAAGCAAACAACTACAACAGGAACAGAATCACAGAAATAGAGATCACATGGAGGGTTATCAGCAGTGACGAGGAGGAGGGAATAAAGAAAATGGTACATGGAATAATTAGCATAAATGGTAGGTAGAGAATAGACAGGGGGAAGTTAAGAATAGTATAGGAAATGTAGAAGCCAAGGAGGTTGTATGTATGACCCATGTACACGAACTAAAGGCAGGGGATGAAGATGGGAGGAGGTGTGCAGGGCAAAGGGAAATAAAAGGGAAAAAGCAGATAACTGTAATAGCATAGTCAATAGAATACATTTTTTAAATAAATAAATAATAAATAAATAAAAAGAAATAAGAAAGTTAAAAAATAGAACTATCATACGATCCAGCAATTCCACTTCTGGGTATATATCCAAAGGAAATGAAATTACTATCTTGAAGAGATAACTATAACCCACATTCATTGAAGCATTATTAACACATGGAAACAACATGTTATGAAATGGAATATTATTTAATCATAAAAAAAACAAAGAATTCTGCCATTTGTGACAACATAGATAATCCTTAAGGTTATTATGCTAAGGGAATAGTCAGAGAAAGGCAAATACTGTGTGATTTCACTTATTTGCGGAATCTTAAAGATAGAAAAATGAACAGCATAGAAACCTAGATCAGATTGGTAGTTTCCAGGTGTGAGGGTTTGGGGAAGATAATGTGTGGTGGTGATCAGGGGATACAAACTTTCCATTTTAAATTAAATTTCCAGTTCCATCTGATGGTGAGGGACAAATACCATATGATCTCACCTTTAACTGGAACATAATCAAGAAAAGAAAGAAGCAAACAAAATATAATCAGAGGGATTGAAATTAAGCACAATCTAACAATAGCCAGAGGGGAGGGGTAAGGGGACAGTGGGGAGAAGGGTTTTCAGGAACTGCTATAAAGGACACATAGACAAAACCAAGGGGGAAGGAGGAACTATAGGAGGGAGGTGGGTTTGGCTGGGGTGAGTGGGAGGGGTGGGGAGAAAATGCAGACAATCGTAATTGAACAACAATAAAGTAATTTTAAAAAATTAAATTTCCATTATATTCCCAGAATAAATTCTGGGAATAAATTCTGGGAATATAATGGACAACATGCTACCATACTTAAAAATACTATATTGTATATTTTAAAGTTGTTAAGAGAATAGATTTTAAAAGTTCTCACCATACATACACATGCACACGCACACACACACACACACACACAAATTGTAACTATGTGAGGTAATGGGTGTTAACTAACCTTATTATAGTAATAATTCCACAGACATATCTTAAATTAATATATTTTAAATATTAAACTTACACAATATTATATATAATATTATTGATATATATTGATATGATATATCATATATTGATATGATATATATATATATATATCAATAAAGCCGTGCAGTGGGGGAGAAAAGATAAGGAAAAATGACTCAGATTGTAGAGCAAAAAGCTGACAGGATGAAGACAGGAGCCATGAAGAACAACCTTAATGATATAAGACTGCATGGTAATGAAGAAACTGAGAACATTTGCTGGGCTAGATTTTAGAATTGCTATGTACCAGCAACTGATATGTATTTCTCTCTGATATAAACAGGAATGTCTATTGCAGTTTTTTAATTCTTAGATCATTATTGCATATCAGGAGTGTAAAGAAAGAGATGATTTGTCTCTCTAAGTCTTTAGATTGAAAGAAAGTACATTCAAGGAACTGTACCACAGAACCTTACCCACACCTGGGCCTGATTTAGAAAATGAAGTCCTGGACTATGAATTTGATGCTATCTTCAGCTAAATTTTCATGTAACAGATAGTACCAAATTCCAGTCATTTTGGGGGAGCCAAATTTGGAAAAAAATCATTATAAAAAGCAACAAGAATATTTTAGAGGCCAAATGATCAGTTAAAATGGAGCTTAAAGAGCTATGCTACACTTTGAAAGCAAGTTTTTCTTGGCCACTGTAACACCACCTAATGTTAAAAATAGTATCAGATCCCTTTCCTGACTGCCTAAAGGCCAACCAAAAACTGACTTCACTACCCATCTCACTTGTATCAAATACTTAGATTGACTAATGAATAAGTGGCCCAGATGCTACATTTGTGTTTATTTTTTAAAGTGACTCAACAACAAAAAAATTTAATTAATTAATTTATTTATTTATTTATTTATTATTTTTAGAGAGAGCAGAAAGGAAGGAGAAAAAGAGAGAGAGAAACATTGATGTGCAAAGAGAAACATTTATCAGCTGCCTCTCACATGCCTCCAACCAAGGATCTGTGCCACAGCCTAGGTTTATTCAAGGGTGTGCCCTGACCAGGGCACAGACCAGTGACCCTTTGGTTTGCAGAACAACACATAACCTACTGTGCCACACCATTCAGGGCTTAACAAAGACCTGTTTAGTCTTTTTACATCATGAGCTAGAGAAAAATATTCGGTAATCATATAAGCAGCAGTGTCTTAGTCAGTCATGTTCAGCCACACTCTAATACCAAATTCAGTAGCTAAGTAACAGAGAGGAAAATGTAGGAAAAAAGTTTCCAGGATGCCAAGGCTACCCCAAGCTGAATTCTACATTTAAAAAGTAGTAAAAATCCCTCTTATAACAAGAACTCTCTTAGTCCAAAGTAACATCTTCTGTTCGATACTATCTGTGACAGGAAGATGAAGTTGTCAGTTTTGCTTTAGCAAACTCACAAGAGGAACACCAAGCCCTGTGACCTGGAGGAGAAAGGAAAATGCAGAAACTAAGACCTGGACCTCATTAGCAAACAGGTCACAAACAGAATTAGCTGCTGTTGTTAGGTTTTACCTGAGGTGTTGTGACTGTTCAAGGCCTGACAGGTTCACAGTATTTGGGTAGATAGAAGAATATTCATGGAGCATATGTCATGGCATCCAGTGGGGAGTCCCTACCTGCTTAAGTACTAGAGACAAACAAACCTGGCAAAAAGCAAAATAAAATTATAACATAGCATGATTCTGCACATGTGAGCCCACTTCATGTTATGGGAACCATTTATTGTACCCAGTCTTGAAGCTATGAGAACACTATTTATCTGGCCAATTCAAGGTCATGGGGAAACTGCTTCCCTTAGTTACTCAGATACCTGGGTGAGGAAGTCAGACTGCCTCCATTTACCATACATCTGCTCTAGTGTTAGTAGTCATTTCAGGACTGTAGATGATTAAAAGACTAAGAATTAAAGGCATCTTCACCTTCTAGTCTGTGCTGGGTCTCATCTTGACAATTTTTCTCACTACATGAAATAAAGTTGCTGGAACAATGTGGGAATATCTCAACAGAAATAAGGTAATAGCAAGGAGGAAGTAGGATGGAAAGGAATATTTGGGGCCGCTCTCAATAACAAAATTACAAGTAGGGAGACTACTAGGAAACCCATGAGTGCCAGTAGTATTTTGCCAATCCTATTGCTTTCATTGAGCCTGCTTCCCCAAGAGAAGTACAAGGAAGAGCAACTGGTTGGCTGCTATGAGTCACAATCAGATCTCTAAACATCCAGGGGGACTGGGGACTGGAAAATCCAGTTGTTAATGATGATCACCATGAACTGTGCATGTATGCTAAGGATTGATAGTTCTCTGAAAACTAAACACTTTGTCATCTACACAGCTGAGACATAGGACATTGTGAGAAAGCACAGGAAGTGTTACCAAATATCATATTCTACATTTCAGGAACCAGAATCTCAGGGGATCCAAATGGACACAGAAAACAATGCAGATGTGCACACAGTTTGATTTAGTAGAAAAGCTTTCTACAGGTACTGCAGAATTAAGTAACAGCAACAGTGTCAGGGCAGGGAATACAGAAACAGAGCCAGGCACAGAGAAACTTTGAGCCAAGGTGTTAAATGACCCAGTGAATTAATGGGGGAAAGGAAAATGAAGATAAAGGGGGAAAAAGCACAAGAAGGAAGAGAAAAACTAAAGAAGGAGGAAAAGAGAGAGGTAGTTTATAATAGAGAAATGATGGAAATAAGAAAATTTCTATTTTCCAAAACCATAGTTTTCACAATATATTAGGATAATTATTGTTTACATCTATGATCCTGCCTTATTCAAGACAGGAAAAATTTCTCCTCATCCTTCTCTTTCTCCCCCTCCTATCTCCTTTTCCTCTTCCTCCTCCTCCTTGCTTACTTCCTCCTCTTTCTTCTTCTTCCCCTTTATCTTCTTTCTCTTTCTCTCTCTTCCTATCTCCACCACCATCCTGCTCACTTCACCTCCAAATATTTCTTGCATTCATTACTTTCTTCCCATCTTTGGCATCTCCTGCCTAAGCCATTGCCTCACAGCTTTATAATGCCAATTCCCTCTTTTGCTAGCATTGCAATCATAGCCAAAATAGAAAATAAATTGTATCATGTCCTTGATTGAAATTCTCTGTTGGCTGCCAATCACCTACAGAGGCCAGTGGTGAATTAAGAGTGAAGAGAGAGGCAAAGCAAATATCCAGCTCAGAAGTCAGCCTCTTCTGTCTGGGGCTCAGCTCTTTAGAAGTCAGATGTTAGAAAGGCACAGCAGAGGCTGACATGCAGAGTATGGCATGTTGCTGTGGTATGCCATATGCCATGCACAGTATGGCATATTACTATGGTATGGCCCAGGGTGAACAAGCATCCTTCCGGCTAAAATAGAACATCTCTTCTTCAGTTGTCAATGCTTGCCATTAAGGGGAAAATTCAAACAATGCATAGGAGAGAATGCTATAATTATGAAGTGCAGTATAACTGTTAATAGTCATGCCTTTAGCATCTGGAAATTCAAATATGTTGCAGGGGGTTGTGGGGTAAAACATGCTTAACTGATACAGGAAGTTCTGTCCACCATACACTCCATAGGATTATGTATGAAAGTGAGCATGAGCCGAGTGACATGAATCCATTATCACTTCATTGGTCTCAGTTCCCTTGAGCCTCTCAGAGTGCATGCATTTGCCATATGAAGTGTGATTCTGGTGTGTGTAGAAGCAGTCACCTATATACCCTTTATTACATACTTCAGATAGCTATATATGTTACTATTTGTGCATATGTGCAGTTTTGTAAAGAGAAAATCATGTATACTGTTCTTTAAATAAATTTAAATTAAGAAATTTGCAAGGGTTATAATTCTTTAGACTTAACAACATTTTTTAAAATCATAAAACCTCATGAAAAATGAACTGCCTGTTTTTATATATTGTCTTTTTGTTCACTGACTTTAAAATCTCACTCCTGGAGTGACAAAGATGGTGGAGGAGTGAATGGAAACCACATTAACCTCCTCCCAGGACCAATCTGGAATTACAACCAAACTGTGGAGAAATCACCCAGAACAAACAACTAAACAATAACAAGAGAGAAGCCTTATAAACTCATACAGACAGAAGAACCAGTTTCCACACAACCTGCCTGATAAGGGGTACAGTGGAGAATCGAGAGGGCTGGCTGAGTGCCCACAGGCATCAGTGCCAGAGGGATAATTAAGCAGCAGGTTAGACCTCCCTGAGAAGAATGGGTTCTTCTCAGCATCACTAGCCATCAGAGAGTTGCAAATAAAAACCACAATGAGATACCACTTCACAACAGTCAGAATTGCCATCATAAACAAATCAACAAACAAGTGTTGGGCAGAATGTGGAGAAAAGGGAACCCTAGTGCACTGTTGGTGGGAATGCAGACTAGTGCAGCCACTGTGGAAAACAGTATGGAATTTCCTCAGAAAACTAAAAATGAAACTGCCTTTTGACCCAGCAA
>PVKU01014182.1:0-24466 GCA_004027475.1 Anoura caudifer
TGGAGATTAACCATCCCTCATTTGTGTGACATGCCAAAACCCACTGTTGAGCCGATGTGAAATATCCTTTAATCTAAGCACCTTTATTGAATCTTGGGCTGTAAGGGAGAACAGAATTCTAATCCGTACTCCCAGCCAAAGCAAGTGAGCCTCAGGAGCAGTAATACATAATTTAACACCCAAAGTTAGAAACTTCCTTCTGGTGTAAAAATTTTACCATAAGCTCATAACAAATCCAATAACACTATGGAAAAAAATATTTGCAGCATATAACACCAAAATAATCTCATAGTCCTATAACACCCCTGAGCTCAGTCTGACAGGATAACATACGATTAGAATCCATTCTAGGGGCCAGGTTGCCTGTACTCAGGTCTCCCACATTGGCACCTGGAAGGCTGTCCTAAGCACCCTGCTTTCTGATGGACATTGTCAGATGCCCCTGGTTTGACACAGTAGCCAGTGACTTGAGTAGTAAGTATATGTATTCCAGTTACCCCCTCTTTAGAAGACATTTTCTCATTTCCTTGCCCTTGCCCAGGGGTTGCATGTAATGAGGACAAGAGTAGAAAAACAGGGAAGGAAGAGATGGGAAGAAAAGATTTGTAAAAGGAAACAAAATAGACTTTTGACAAGAGAGGTGGAAGTAAAGAGAAAGGAATTCTTCTGGTTATTCTCAAAAGTAGTTATTATATACAAAATGGAATAGAATAAAATTAAAATATCTCCTCTCGTCTGCTACAGTAACTACGCTTCTTATTTCACTATAGGAAGAAATATTTGGCCATTTAAAAGTAAACTGTTAATCACCTCTCCTTCCTCAGCAAAGAGCTGACATGAGGGGTCAGCTCTTTGCTCTGTATTTGGGAAAGGGCTCATTCATGTCCTTGAGGCTGTGCACAAGGTCAGTGTGAGTTTATAAAGGACAAGGAAACAAATGGGAGTGAAAGTAAGTTCTCTCACAGCTCAAGGATAACCTCTAACTCACCCTGGAAGGAGCTTCAGTTCCCCCACTGCAACAGCACCCCCTTGTGACTGTGGATATGAACTGCTTTCTCAGAACTGGAAATCAGTCAGTAACCTTTCAACGTTTTTATTTCCTGGGTGGGTAGATATCCCATGTGTGCTACCTCCCCCTGGTGGCAAGGCTCCGTGAGGAGCTTCCTACCACAAGCCTCTAAAGCAGAGATTTCCAACAGATGTGAAGCAAGAAATTTTAAAACATGTAATTCTTGACTAGTCTGGGCACTCTTATCCCTTAGACTGTCAAATATAAAAATGACAACAGCCAATACAGCAATAGCCATATTGTGTGAATGATTCAAAATTTTACTATTTTTTGGTGTCCCACAGAATTGTAGTAATTATTTTATGTGTGCCGTGAGATGAAACAGGTTGAAAATTGCTGCTATAAAGGTTTAATTCTTTTCAGTCAGTTGGGGATTTTAGTATTATTTCTGTGACCTTTTCTTTACAGAAGTTGTCTGTAATCCTTCCTCAATCAAATTCTTTACTTTCCTTAGTATCTTGTTTTTGGGTGTCTGACGGCTGTTTCAAGGGCATGTTCTTTAGTGTTTAGCACAGGATTTGGCAGAGACTAAACACCTAATAATCTTTTGTTGGGCAAATGTATTAATTAATTTTTATTGGGAGAAGTTATATGGAATGACAAAATTATTCTAAATAAAAACTTCTGATTTTTGGACAACAAATAGAACAAAAGTATCCATCAGTGAAGTGCAAAATTAGACATGTGGACAAAGTTCAAATTGACAGCACACCAACACTCTGACTTCTCATCCTTTAAAAAAAAAAAAGAAAGAAAACTTCCCAAATCCGGGACAGGGAAAGTCTGGCTATGACAACATGGCAGCCTGTGGCGTGGTATCATGTATTCGTGCCAGCTTAAAGGAAAAACAGTAACTCGGGGCTGGTGTAAATGTGGGCGCGAAGAAGTGTTGTGATTGCCAGGAGGACTGTGAGAGGGGAGAGTCACTATGTCTGCAGGTGTGTAGTGCAAAATTCAGACCAACAACATAAGTTTTTTCTAGTGTTCATGACGGCAGGGCTCAGATGGTGTGACAATCCAGACTGAGCCCTCTCAAAAATGAATGCTTTGGAATTTTTTTTTTGTTTTGTTCATACATGTTTATATAATAGCCTCATTAATATGTAATTCACATGTCGTGCAGTTCACCCTTTTCAAGCATACAACGCAATGGTGTTTAGATTAGTTACAGAGCTGTGTAATCATCACCCCAGTCAATTTTAGAACATTTCATGATCCCAAAAGGAACATGTTCTAATTAACAGTCACTCACCTTTTCCCTCCATGAAACTCCTTCTAGGCCACCACGGATCTGCTTTGTCTCTGTCTCAGTCCATCCACGCTGCTGTAACAAATATCCACAGACTGGGTAGCTGATAAGCAACGGAAATTAATTTCTCACGGTTCTGGAGACTGGGAAGTGAAGTCATGCTTTCTGGTTCATAGATGGTGCCTCCTTCCTGTGGGCTCACATAGTTGAAGGGGGAAAAGGTTCCTCTGGACCCTCTTTTGTACGAGCACTAATCCTAAAAGCCTGAATTTTTAATACCATCATCTTTTGGGACACAACTCACATATTTTGGGGAACACAAACAGTCAGATCATGGCAGTCACTAAAGATTTTCTCGTTCTGCTTATTCTATATAAATGGAATTATATAACGTGCAGCTGGCTTTTGTTCATCTAGAATAACGTTTTCTGGGCTCATTCATCCGCGCTGTGGCACTTAGGAATACTGCGTTGTTTTTCGCTGCCCATAATGTTCCATTGTACAGATGTACCGTATTTCATGTGTCCACTGAGACACACATGGGTTGCTTTCATTTGGGTTATGGACATTTATAGAAAGCATTTTGTGTACACAAATATTTTCATTTCTCTTGGGTATTCACGTAGGAATGGAATTGCTGGGCCATATGATAACTCTATATTTAGTGTTTGAAAAACTCTCAGGCCATTTTCTAGGAAAGCTGCACCATTTTACACACTCCCAAAAGTGTAAGAAGGGGTTTTATTTCTCTGTATTTTTACCAATTCTTTTTACTTTCTGTCTTTTTGATTAAGCCAGCTCAGTGGCTATATCAGTGAAGTGGTATTTTCCAGTGGTTTTCATGGACAGATGGTGTTTATAGCATATACCCTTTACCAGAGTGAGGAAGTTCTTGTCTTGTTTCTGATTTGTTCACAATTTATTTCTTTATTATGGATGAATATTTGCTAACATTATAATTTTGTGTAACTCTTGATGATTAAATGATGTTTGTATTCATGTATATTATTGTTTTGATTTAGAATGTTTAACACCATATGAAAGGCAGCTTGGTTATAATATACTATCCTTTCATATCTTCTTCCAATTTTTGCTAATATTTAGAAGTTTTGAATTTATGTTCATTGAGTGAAGTTATCCTATATTTTAAAAGTTGCTCTATTCGGGTTCTAGTATCAGGAGCAGTGGGCCCTGCCCTGGCTGGCGGCTCCATTGGCTGGAGAGCTGTCTGGATAAGCCACGGTGCAGACTCCACCCCTGCTCAGGGCACACGCAAGAAGCAAGCAGGCACTGCGCAAGTAAGGGGGACAGAATGGATGTTTCCCTCTCTCTCCCTCTTTAAAATTAATCAATACAAAATTTTAAACAGGGATTATTCTATCTTTGCAAAAGTTTGTTTCTGGATTTTATTAAATTTGGGGGCATCAGTGTTACGTGTGACAGGTGATGCTGTCATAATAATCAACCTTGAAATCTCAGTGGTTAACAAAACAGTGGCTCATTTCTTGCACATACATAGTAGCTCATTTTGAATCATGAAGATCCTCCAGGTCAGCTATATTGTATGTGATGACTAACAATTGAAACTTAATACCAATACATATCTCATCAATCACTGTAGTCTGTAAGAGCAGATATTGAAAGGGAAGCTAATTAAGTGTCCCTCCCATGAAGCGGCCATTTCTACCCACATTTCTTTAGCCCACGCAGGCCTGTGGCCACGTCAGTCTTCAGGAGGATTGCTGACCTTCCGGGTCGCTGGAAGGAGAGGGAACCGGATATTAATGAGCAGTCGCTGTGTGCTCCATCGTCAGCCTTCCACCCGTCACTGAGAATTCATTTCCTCTCTTCTTCCCCTGCGGGAGGCAGGGGGACAAGTTCGATCCCCTTTCAGTGACTCCTGATAGATGGCAGGGACTCTGATTGATATCCTGTAGTGTTCCTCAGGTCTTGATGTGACTCCTTTGAAGCACTGTGAAGAACCAAACAGGCAGAAAACAGACAACAACAAGTAAACTGTTTCCTCCACACACTCAATACACAATAGTGGAACCGGCACAGGATTGTGTTCTGTAAAGTCCCCCACAGCTGAGAGTGAAGACAGACAACAGTGTTGGTCTGAAGCAGGTCCCGGGGGCACTGCTTATGGATCCCTGCCCTGTTTCGATGAGGTGCTTCCTGCAGGGAGCTCTCCTGCTCACTGGTTCTCACATTCTCTGCCCCAGCCTTCTGGGAGGGTCTTCTTCCATGATCTTTTCTGTCCATGTGTTAAGGGCTATGCCTTTCTTGGGAGATGGTTCCCTCAGCCCATTCTCTGCCTGGGTTTGGTAAGAGATGAAGAATTATTTTGAATCTCTAAAGATTATAGTGTGTTTTAGTCAAAACTGCCTTTGGCTATATGAAACTTTCAAAAAGTTAGTCACCTCTTTATCTATTTGATTCCAGTAAGAGTCATATATTTATGTATGAAAACTGTATTGCAAGCCAGTCTGGCTGTGACCACGTTGTTCACAGCAGAAGACTGACCAGGAGGACCCAGATCCTCTTGCTGATGTCAGTGTTGGTTGGACTGATGCTTGTCTGACTCATTCAGCCACATCCCTGTACCTGACCTTTGTCCTTCACAATAACCAGTTCTAGGGCAGGACTGAGAACTTCCTTCTCTTACTGAACTTGATGGGAACTTGATGGCAATTAAAGTGTCAAACTTTCAGCCCTTGCAGACACTGGCTAGAAGTCATTGTGGTTCTTAGAATTCCCCAATGGGCAGAGTGGAAATTTTATTTGGAATGTGGAAATAATTTACACAATGTAATTCTACTCAACTTTATAAAAAAAAGAAGAAGAAAAATTTACCCTTGCAACAGCATGGCTAGACCTAGAGAATAAACGCTAAGTGAAATAAGCCAGTCAGAAAAAGACAAGTACCAAATGATCTCACTCATATGTGGAATCTAATGAACCAACCAAACTAACAAGAAAACAGAGACAGACTCACAGATGGAGACAAGATGACAACTAGATGAGCGGAGAGGTGAGGGGGTGGAGGGTTGAGCAAAAAAGAAAAAAGACTCATGAACATGAACAACTGTGTAGTGATTGCTGGGGGTAGCAGGTTATAAGGGGACTAAATGGTAATGGGGACAAATATAATAAAGATTATGTATATCTTTAAAATATCAGATTAGATTATGAGGAAACATTTAAAAAGTCTATGTATGTATACATGTTTTTATTCAATTTTTGTATATAATATATATAAAATAATAAAATGCATTATTATATTTATAAAAACTGTTAAAATCAATGTCATATTGGAAGAGAAAAAGGATGGATTCTAGTGCTACTCAGATCTGAATTCCAACAATTCAAAAGGATTATTAGAAAACTACTCCTGAATTCCTGCAATAAATGGGTTCATTCATCTCAGTGTTCAGGAACAATTCATAAAGCACTTTGTGATGTATGTTAACCCAATATGCAAACACAATAGTCAGGACTCTTGGGAGCAATGCTGTTTTATACACTGAGCCCACCATGGACATTTTTTATAGAAAGTTTATGTTAGAAGGTCTCAACTGTGCCACCACACACAGGGCCTGCCTTCTTCCTGCCTGTGGTTCCTGGGTTTTCCCAGCCTCTGAGCAGGTGGTGTCTTCATGGAGCCAAAGGTTTTTGCTAAGCCTCCACCGTCACTTCTATTACTGTGGGCTCCCAAAGCACAGAAGTACTTTGCTGAGTCGGCCAGTTGTAAGGAAGAGATGGTGAGGCTGATGAATTTGTTTGCCTTTTGAAAGGTCACCGCGTAGCGACCCTGAGCTGCATCTGCGTAGCCAGAGTACTGATAAATAAGGAAAACCATCTCTCCACTGGGAGGCTGTTTGTACCAGTACAAAGCATATTCAGTCCATGTGGTTTCATACGTGCAGTCCATTGTCACAGCTTGTCCTTCCTGCCCTGGTACTGTAGTCTGGGTCTGAGTGACTTTCTGAGTCCTGATGGTTCCTGTAGGAAAGGAAAGGAGAAAACCGGGTTCTCTTCTGAAACATCTCAGGTGGGTTATGAGGATCATATGACTTTATGACCCAAGAACAATGAAAAAATGACATGGTGTTTCATTTCCTTGCCTCTATCCCTTTGAATACCCCCACCAGCTACAACTTTCAAATCCCATCCTTGTCTCTAAGAGGACGCTGAGGCCCCATGTCCAGGGCCACACGTACTGAAGCTAAAGAAGACCGTGAGTGCCCACAGCAGGCCTGGACGGAGCATGGAGGGGAGTCTTCTGGGTGAAGTCTCCCTTGTTCTCATTTTCGCCAGAGACTAGCCCTTCTCTGAGTGGGTGAGTGCTCAGATCCTTGTTAGACGTTTCTGCCCCTAAACAGGAAGTGAAGTTCATGAGCAGAAGGTTACGTTTGCTCTATTCAGAGACTGAAGCTTCTACCGCTCCCCAATCCTGTGTTGCCTACATGATTTTCTATAACAATATGTTTGAAAATGGCTATTATATCTGGCCAGGTATATGAAGTTTAATTATCTTTTTGTCATTGAATTCTTCCTTGATACTATTGTGATCAGAGATTATATTCTGAATGATTTAAATCCTTGAAATTTATTAAGGCTTGCTTTAATGGATTAGCGCTTCTTTCTTCTTATAAATTTATGGATATATAATGGCATACAATAAGCTGCTCATAATCAAAGTATAACTTCATGAGCTTTGACATATGTGCACCCCCCTAAGGCCATCACCACAGTGAAGATGGTGAACATGGCCACCATTTCTGGAACTGCTTTGTGACCCTTTGTAACCATCCCCACCGCCAGTCCCAAGCAATCACTAAACGGCTTTTGTCAGTGTGTATTTTCTAAAATTTTATGTAAAATTCATGTGTTTTTTATAAATTTTTATTTAAATGGAATCATACAAGAATCTTTTTATCTGCCTTCTCTCATTCACCATAACTATCTTGAGATGCAACTGAACTGTGGCACATATCAGCGATTTCTTTTGGTTGTTGAGTGGAATTTCATCACGTCTGCACTGGCGTTGTTTCCAGCCTGGGTCTGTTACAAATGAATCTGTGGACGTTCTGTACAAGTCTTTTGTGTGTATATATTTCCTTTTTTCTGTGGAAAATGTCTAGGGGTGGAATACTTTTAAAATGTGGTATGTTGCATTCAACTTTTTAAAAAGCAGCCAAACTGTACTCAAAATCACCGATTGATTTTGCTGTGTTGTACATTCTCACCAGCATGTGAGAGAGTTCTAGATGTTTCAGATCCTTGACAAGCCTTGGTACTGTCAGTCTTTATAATTTTAGCCATTCCAACAAGAATGCAGGGGCATCCTGCGTATTTAATTAATTTCTATGATAGATTATAATGTTGATTATCTTTTTTAGGGGTATAATTTATTCATTTCTAGATTCTGTTTTTTCTTATTATGTGAATATATCACAATTTATTTGTCTATTATCCTGTTCATGGATATTGGGTTGGAATTTTTTGCTATTTTTATCTTTAATTACAATTGACATACAATGTTATATTAGTTTCAGGTGTACACCCCAGTGATTAGACAAGTTACTAAGTGATTATCCTTACCAATCGTACCCATGTGACACCACACATACCTATTGTTTGTCATTTAGTGCTGGCTCTGAGGACTGTGTGGGTAGGTGCCCAGCACTCTGTTGTCTCGGTCCAGCTTTTATCTCGGCTTCTCCCATGTGCCTGGATCCCAAACTTAGGATTTTCTCAGCAACCCTGCCTCTCCTCTCCGAGGTAGCCAGAACCTGCCATGTTTCAGAGTGGGACTCGGGGAATACGATTTTCTGCCTCTTCCACATTCGTAACAGAAATATACCAGTGTTGCTATAGGACATTCAGCTGAAAATGGTTTCCTACCCCTTACCTCAAGATACAAGGTTCTTTCCTTGTTTCTTCTCTCTGCTACAGTGGACCTTAACCTGTGTCCTACGGGGGAGAGGTGACAGAATTTGCTGTCAGCTCTTCATTTGATCCCCAACATCTTCATGCTTTTCAACCATGTGGGAGACTTACCTGGGCAAGCTGAAGGGGTTTGAGACTTTCTGCAATGAAAGCTGGTCATGTCACACAGACCTACATCTCTGATGGGGCTCCCTCTGTCACCCATCCTGCTCCCAGTGATTTTAGTGAACACGTGGTAACCGTCTGTGAAGGTGACCCTGCCGATGAGTGTGAATTCCCCTTGTGTCTGTTACTCTCTGTGTTCCGTGTTGTGATAAGAACCCTCAGACACTCATTCTCCAGGTAAATCCTTCCTTCCTTCCTTCCTTCCTTCCTTCCTTCCTTCCTTCCTTCCTTCCTTCCTTCCTTCCTTCCTTCCTTCCTGTAGCTGATTTCTTTTCTGTTTCTGTTGCAACCAGCACCCCTCTCACCCAAGCTCTGCTAAAGTTGTGCCAGTCCCTGTGCCTGTCCCTCCTCGGAGGAGCCTGTTTCTCATGGGAATCCAGTTTCCTTGTTTGTCCTGTGACCTCAGGTCTCTGTTAAGCTAAAGCAAAGTTATGAGTTTGCTGCTTGTCTAGTTTGCATGCTAAGGTGGAAGGGAGCCATGCTCTTTCACACTTTATCTCTCCTAGTAGGATTGGAGCTGTGTTCATCTTTCATTGTATGTAAAATTGAGGTACTGCTATCAGGAATTCAGTATCTTTGTCAGCTTTCTCTGTGAACCACAAGCATATTGCAAAACACAATATTATTGTAAATCACACTTCATAATTGAAATATTTTATTCCTAGTCACTAGGAGGGAGGGCACTGTTTTATGTTTTGTTGGTTGTATTTTGATTTCTATTGGTCACTCCATATCCCTTTTAAAAACAATTAATTAAACCCAAGAAGGGTATTGTGGGAAGCAATGATTTACAGCCAGTGGGTCAGAAGTTCAGGTAACTGCCTGGACAACTGATTGGCATCCTGATTGAAGGGCATCGTTGCAACCTTTCATTTGTAGCTAGTGGATCAGAAGCTGGTGGATCAGAAGCTGGTGGATCAGAAGCACAGGTAACAATCTAGGCCTGGAACTGGCATCTGAAGTGGGGGACAATCTTGCAAGACCCAGCGGCGAACCTGTGGGATCTGATGCAATCTCCAGTTAGATAACATCAGATTGAGATAACATAGGACACCCAGGTGTTGTCAGAAATATTTCATGGTGTACCTGGGCAAACACATGTTGAAATTGGGTCCAGTATCCCAAAACAACTATTTCAAAAGACTGAGTTGAGCAGGTACAAAATCTGGAATTATCAAGTATATTGTTCAAATACTGTCCTTCATATGTTGCTTTTTTATGGTGTACTCCCTGGGAAGAACTGTGATGTTATCTGAAGAGTGTGGCTTTCACACGTGGTCCTATGTGGTGTCTGAGCCAGCTGTGAGTGAGTGCTTCCCAGAATACACTCAACAGCTCCCTTTTCAGATCTTATCTGACTCACTTCAACCCCTAGCTTCCAACATATGTCTAGAAAAGGTTTGCAATTCTCTTTAGA
This sequence comes from Anoura caudifer, assembly GCA_004027475.1. NCBI lineage: Eukaryota > Metazoa > Chordata > Mammalia > Chiroptera > Phyllostomidae > Anoura > Anoura caudifer. The sequence goes on from PVKU01014182.1 coordinate 9,856, forward strand.
ATATGAGAATAGACAATTACTTTAGGCTGACTTCTGTTTGTATGTTTGCATGTTTGTCATGCTCACTTATGTTTTTTAGTGGGCTCTCGGAGACGATGGAAAGATGTTGCAAAATCCTCTAGCTGTGATGGTGATATAAGGAGCTTAATAGATGTAGTTGCTTTCTGGAAGTTCACAGAATATTGACCCTGTGTTGCACTGGTTTCTGTAGTTTTGTGCTAAGAAATGAGGGAAATCATCTCACCACTGGGAGGCCCCTTACCAATACCATACATGATACTTCGTGTCAGTACCATACGAAACACCCAACCCTTGTGTCCTTTAAACAGTCTGGTTCCACAGTCTTACCTGCCTGCCTGGATGTTGTTGGATGGGATTGAAAGACCTTCTGGGCCCTGGCTGGTGTGGCTCAGTGGATTGATTGCTGGCCTGTGAACCAAAGGGTCACTGGTTGGATTCCCAGTCAGGGCACATGCCTGGGTTGTAGGCCAGGTCCCCAGTAGGGGCACACAAGAGGCAACCACACGTTGATGTTTCCCTCTCTTTCTCCTTCCCTTCCTCTCTCTCTAAAAATAAATAAATAAATAGATAGATAGATAAATAAATATTTTAAAAATCTTTTAAAAATATTGTTGCAGCTTTAAAAAATAGACTTTGTAGGATGTGGTAGATCCTGTAGACATAAGAATTAACAAGATTCACCCCAGAGCTGACCTTTAGGAAGTAGCCAAGAACTTCTAGGCAGGAATTAAATTTTAAGTCAAGGAAGAAAGTCTCAAAATCTGGTTCCTTTTCTCTTCTTTCTCACTTTCCTGGAATGTTAGTTACAGTTGGTCTTGTTCATCCCCTCGGCCCCTCCCCACCATGTCCCCTGAATCCCAGGGTGACCTCAGTCTCATTACCAACAACCACTTCTATCAGGGAAGACGGAGGCCATCAGTGCCCATAATATGCTGAGAAGAGTTACGCTGGCACCTCTGGCTCTAAGAACGCAGGTCCTGCTCTGGGCTTGGGACCAGCCTCACTCAGTTGTGTAAAGCTGCCCTTGGAGTTGCTGGAGACGGGCAGTGCAGCTGTCTCAGAGCAGGAGGTCGGTGCAGTGGGGTGGGTGGGGCCAGTCATCAGGTCATGTCCTGCTCACAATTGCCCAGACTATGTGGAGCCACCGGATTTGCTTAAGTTAGCCTTCCCCCAATCAAGGTTGTTCAGTTATTCTCCAGAAATGCTGTCCCTGTCAGTTTAGTCCCAAATTCAGATTTTCTTTAAGAAAACAACTCTTACATATTTCTTCCCCAGGGAAGAAAAGATCATTTAAATTAAAATGCAGGTAGGGCTTTGCATCCTTGTGTGGGGTTAGATGTAAATTTTCACACACAGCATTTCACGGTAACACTGGAAACCCCGTGTTCTTTTCTGTCTCTCTTCCCTCTGAATATGTGTTCAAACAGTTTCCTTAAAAGTCTAGTCCTTTTTCTGATTACGTAGGCTTCTTGTTGTGATAGGTAACATTTCACAAGGACAATATCACTTTTACACTCTGTTCAGTGTTATTGCCCTGGACTCAGCTGCAATGAAAGACCACTTTATGATGAGCTCCTATTTCCCATGATTCCTGGTCACTAGCCAGTCTGTTAGTTTAGGAGAAAGTTATCCTTTCTCTCTGCTCTCACCTCCAGTCCGTCCTGCTGCCCAACAAAACAGAAAAACCCTGGAGCTACCACACCAGGTCGATCACCGCCCACAAATCGATTTAGAGAACTTAGGCCTTCGTGAAATGGCAATTTATGGTTTATAATAAAAATACTGCATACAGTTCACTGAATACAACATGTTCTAAGACCTTCATGGGCAAATCTTAATCTTTATCTTGGGAAAAAGGTTAACTTTGTCAGAAGTTATGATGTCTTCCCTCCTACTTTACAGAAGGAGATAAAGACAGGCTCAGAAATCTCCTCAAGACCACACAGGTGGTAAATGGAGGACCGGGGATGCAATGGCTAATTTAGGAGCGTGCCCTTGAATCACTACCCACTTCTTCTTTTTATCCTCTTTATCATTCTGCTTGTCTTTCTTTGATATTTTTTTGTTCCAAATTAATACACGAGAATTACTTAATATTAACTTAAAAGAAGTGTTACAGGTTATCATGAGGTCTAGAATCTAAACATTTTTAAGCACCTTATTTTAAAAATAGTTTATTGGATATAAGTTACATGAAATGATACATAATATTTCAAGTGCAACATGTAAGGTACTTGGCAAATTCATATACCTGTGCAAGCATGACATGGACTGATGCATAATTTACATCGTCCTGTAAGTTGTCTTGTGATCCACCGTGGTCTGTGCTTTCCTCCCACCCGCTGGCAACCTTGACCTGATTTGTGTTGCCATAGGTTAGATTTGCTCTTTCTAAAATTTCACCTGTACAAATTATTTAGCAGGTCCTCTTTTTTGTCTACTTTCTTTCATTCGGAAAAATGTTTGCAAATGTACCTATATCGACAGATAAGCAGGTAGTTAACTTTTGTTGCTGGGTAGTATTCGATATTATAAATACACCAGTTTCTAGATTCGTTACACGCTCTTCTGCCTTCCCCAGCCTGCTGTTGAGCACAGCAGCGAGTGTCTCAGTCATTACACTGCTCAGCTCCAAGATTTCCACTTTTCTTTGTGGTTTTCATTTATCTGTTGAGCTTTTATTTCTGTTTGTTTAATATTAAAAATATTTTCCTTCAATTTTTGACCACACTTTATTTATTTTTTTTTCACATCTTTATCTATTACAGGTGCTTTCAAATAGTTGTCCGCTAAATTATATAGTTAAGCCATGCCAGAGTCAGTTTCTATTTGCTTTTTTCTTGGCTGTGAATCATATTTTCCTAATAATTTTGGAGTGTGTAATAAAGACCAATGACTATGGTTCCATTGGGGATTTTAACTTCTCTAATAAATAAGGAACACGTTTTCTTGCTTGTCTTTCTACATTCTTAAAAGTGAATTAATGAACATTGGATGAGCCCTTACTGCATCCGGCGTTGTGCCGGGGTTCATGGAGGGGCGCAACTGAGGGACGGTCTTGCCCGCAGCACGTCTGGGAAGCCGGTAAGACAAGGTGTCATGCAGGTAACTCAGAGTACCCGCAACAGCTGCAAATTGGTCAGAATAAAGTACAGTGAGAAGAGAAATGGAGGTCAGTTTGAAAATGCAAGTGCCTTGCAGCTACATTCTCCAAAACGGATATTGGAAACTGGACAACTGTTGCTAGTGCCCCTTCAGGTAAGCGACATTAGCCGTGCACCGTGTTAAATCCTCAGAGCCAGCAATGAGCAAATCAAAGACTCACATATGCTGTTCTTTTCTCATTAGCTGCTCAACGACAAGCTGTGTTATCTAGCAGAAGAGAGAGAGGTTATTTTGATTTTTAGACAGGAATACATCCACAAAAGTAGTTGACATATGCAGCTTAAGTCATATTGTAACTCACTCTGATATTTAAAACTGAAATTTATTTGATTCACTTCTTAATCTAAGCTACCTGCCATGCAATTACATCATTACCTACCCAGCATTTATATAATTATCAAGAAAATAATATTGAATTTGATTTGATCTTAAAAGATAGCTGAGTTTTTGCATTTGATGTGGTAGCAATTGAATTTCTCTCAAACCTCTCTCTCTCTTAAGGATGAGCCTGTGGGTAGGTTCCTCACAGGAGCCCTGTGCTAGGAGAGCATCTGTGGCCCTGTGTCAGGTTACAGCACAGCCTCTGGAGGCCTGGGTGTCACTGTGCTTCTCCTCCACAGAAGTAGGTGCCTGAGTGGCTGAGCCGGGAGCCCGTGATGCAGAGAGAGCTGTGCTGCATTTGTTTATCCAACGTGGCTGCTATTTTGTCACGAATCTCTTTTCCTTCTCTTGTTAACGACATCAAGAAGATGAGCCCTTCACCAGGCTTCTGCCAGTACCAGTGTAAGGAATATATAGCCTTCGAGGAATTGCACCAGATGGTAACATTTTCCCCCTCTTGGATGACCAAGGACTGAGGACTCTGCTGCATTTCTTGGCTTCTCACACCTGATCAGAAAACAATGGAAGGACACAGGAAACCCTCAGGAGATGCTTAGTCTCAAAACATAGACATCACCACATACTTATGGAACGTGAGTGGTTCTCATAAGGGCCCCCCGGGTCAGAAGGACAGCCCAATTTCTGCTTTCAGACTGAGCCGTGTACTCACAAGCCAATTGCCACAGCAGAGCACCTGAGAGCACTCTCAGGAGAGTCTCCATCCCTTGGCTCCTGAGCAAATCCAGTGGACCAGGTCAGATTCTGAACGGGCTTCTCAGCAGGAGTTCCTTTGAGCTCAGAGCAAGGTCTGTTGCAGGTGTTTCTAGAACACTGAAACTCAGGGGGATGACCAATCAGAGAGACTTTGCAGCATTTCATCCTTTCCAGAGAATTGTGTACATCCAGAATACTTTTAACACAGTGCCCCCGTCTGGCCAGGATAAGAAATGATGAAAATGTAGATTTGGGTTTTCTTGAATAAGTTTACATCCAATATGTCTTTTGCATTTGTTTGTTTTTGTTTTGTTTAGTGTTTTGGTATAAGGAAAAGCCTATCAATATACTGTGATAGTGAGAGAATTACTTCAGGATCAAAACAAAAATCAAGGGAAAATTATACATAAAATTATATCTATAAATATGTAAGTATCTAGCAAAGCAGTAATATTTCAAATAATAATATTCCATTATACTGTTTGATTCTTCAGCTCACTTTCAGTGCTTATCAATGTCTTCAAGATGATGTACAAGCATCTTATAATGGCTCATAATTATATTCACAAAGTGGTGTCTGCATATTGCTCCAGTCTAAAGGTTTCTGTTGTCCATTTGGAGTTGTATGCCCGAGCCATTCTGAATTGGTTTCATGTCATTCTCCTAAACCAAATCTTGACTTTATACCTTTGCATGTTCTGTTTCTCTTTTTCTATGATTCCCTTTCCCTGACTTTAGTTTTGACTAACTTCTTTATGAGTCTTAACTTAGATATCACCTTTTTTAGGTGGCCTTCCCTTATGTTCTGTATCCAATTTGGATGTCTCTGTTTGGCGGTCAGAGTTTGCTTTTGTCCTGTGATGGTTTTGATGACACTGTTTTGTTATATACTCCACAATATCACGTGCTTTCTGAGGGCAGGCACAATGTCTGTTTCCTTCCAATTGCATCTCATATATTTGCACCTAAAACATATATTAGATGCCAAGGAAAACATAATTAGAAGAATCTCAAGTAAATGGAGTACACCATTGTTAACTTCTCAAACATTATAATGTTCATTTATAAAGTTGATATCATGGCTCCTTTGCCCTGTCAGTTTGAGAAATATATATGTTAGGCTTGCCTTTAGTCCTGAAGTTCACTATGATCTCCATTGCCTTGTACGTGTGCTGTCCCTACTCTTTCAATCACCCACTTCCTCTGTCTGTCCTCCTAACTCCTACCAAATCCATAGGCCTCAGCTTACACACCGTACACTCCCGCTGCTCCTGACTCACTACTAAGGCTAGTGGGGGGTGGGACTCTCTGTATGCCTCCAAGTCGCCCCTTGCTTTCCTGAACCTTCTCATTGTGTCACTTTACCTTGTCCAGTCAGCTACCTGTATAACTTACTAGACTATAGATTCAACGACAAAAAAAAAAAAACTATGTATTTTCTCATAACTCTTTTTTTTCCTGGCATGTAACATGCATGTAGAACTTAGCAGGTAATCAATAAACAATTGCTGATTAACTGAATGAACGCAACCTGAGAACAATATTGGCTGAAAATCACTGTCCTTGCGTTACACAGGAGGTCCTGACACAAGATGCTGGATCAATTGTAGAAAGTAGCTCCTTACCAATGCTGCTTCCCAAATACATCAGAAAAGAAAAGAACGTAGATTGAACTATGGGAATGAGTGAAATGTGAGTGCTGTAGTGTAAAGAGCCTGATCAAAAATAATAAGAATGAGATTGTAGGCAGCAGTCACTCTTCTGGCACAACTTTCTTTGCAGCCTTCGAAATGGAGAGGAGGCAGGGCTGCATTTCCACACCGCAGCTTCCCTTCGTACACAGACGTGGGACTGGGGAAGTAGAGCGCCGTCGGAGCGGAGGATGTCCTTGGTAACAGGGCTTTATAACTGGGTTGGGAAAGTTTATAGATTATTTTAAATCTACCTGAAGATAAGGAAAGCTCTTAATATGCTGACCTTGAACGTTAGAAATAGTTTTGTTAAGAATAGGGATGTATGATAACTAGACATATTATTTATATTCCCATCTTTTTTGAAATTGAAATGAACTTCATGGCATCATTTCTATATAGAATCTTAGAAAAAGATTTAACATAGAGAAACAGAACAGAAAAGTATATGCAAGAAGCTGGAGGTGGATTGGAGAAATAGAGATTAAAAATACATAAGAATAATTAAATATTGAATTTTAACTAATATATGAGGTAATAAAGACATCAAATACACACTAGATAAATACTATAAGTTATATAATGTGATAAAATATGTATTATAATATGTGCATTTTATATATTATAACTAATATACTATAATATAGTAGTAATTTATGTAATATATGTTATGTGTTATATATTGTATATTGTATTGTATTATATTGTTATGTGTTATATATTATATATTATTTATTATATTAAATTATTCATTCTATTACATTGTTCATATATGATATGCTGTTACATATTATATATTATGATGCATTACATTATATTATGTTATTCACTCCCCAAAGTCCCTGCTACTGTAGAATATACATATATTACATGTATATGTAAATTGCATATATAATTGCATATAAATTGCATATAATATACATATACACATGCACACAATATATGTGGAATGTATTGTGGTATATGTGGTAGGAAACCGACATTACTTTGGCCAATTTGTTTCACACCTTACGAGGGAAGCGGAGGTTGAGAAGATGCTGTTTCAACTCCTGCCCTCGCTGCTCCGCGATCGCCGCGAGAGTGCGCCTGACCCAGGCCGCTGCAGGACTTCGCCTCATCCCAGACCAGGCCGCTCTAGGCAGCCCACAGCCAGTGGTTCTTCAGACCGAGCAGGGCGCTCGGCCAAGCACAGATGCACTGTTCACTCTACACTGTTTGTAAGTTACACGATTTCTTGTTTTAGCCTTGACTTTGGGAGTAATGCACCATTACTGTTACAAAGGCTAACAGATACAGTGGGAGACACGGGTGCTTAACTGAACAGCCCGTGGTGCGGCTTCCAAAGGTAGGAACTCATTACATCACAGTAGCGTAGGCAGGCCCTCCAATGACATCGTGTTGACTCTGTGATTGGATGTGTCGAGGTTTCAGAGACTTGGGATCTCCGGGCCCAGCAAAGCGGAATGACCACTGCAACAGTCTCCTGTGAAGTGTGTGGAGCTCCCCAGTCAGGGACCACTTTAACGGTCACAGGATTTTACTCGTGAGAAGATGTCTCCGGAACACCGTTAGCTTTCCAGTGAAAAGTAGTTAGAGTTCCTTTACACGTTACACACACACACACACACACACACAGTGCATTACAGAAACATACTGCAGAAACAGTACGTACACAAGGAGTCTCAAGCTATTTCTTATTTTTCTTTACTTCTTATATTTTGCATCTTTTTTCAGCTTGAAATTCTATCTTTAAGAGACTAGGAACATTTAAGAAAAATTTCCACAGAAATTCAGGTTGACCGATTTCCTTCTAGTCATCACATTAATGAAGAGCATAAAACCAGTGGTCAGTACATGTTTGAGGTTAATGGAATCACATATCCACTGGACAACAAGAAAATAGATTTCATCTACTTCTAACCTATATTTCACAAGTGAAGAAATTTGACTGACTAATAGGACTGCAAAAGCTACTACAAGTTGACAGTGGTATTAAGAATATAAACTGTCAAGATTTTTTTTAGTTGATACAATCATACCACTCTTTTGTAGAAATGGGGAATTTCATGTAGGTAACTTTGGCCATCCAGGTCACTTAAGTCTGAAATGATACTCATGGATTATTGTACAAAACAATGGAGCACATGACTGCTGGTACTCGAAGGCTCTCAAACACTCACTGATAAAATTTGTATTAGAACACTGGTTCCCCATCCCAAATGCATCTCTTCACCTAGGATAGAGGGGAAACAGGGTAACTCCATCCTGGGGATTAGTGGGAACACAGCGTCACCAGTGACTGCTGTCCTGGCTACAGAGGAACCTCTCTCTCAAAGTGAACAATGAGCGTGGTGAGACTCTTGGACACCCGGAGGCTCAGGAAACAGTCTCAACTCATTTGGAGGACTTGCCATGTGTTAGTCTTCCTCACAGCTCAGCTTACTCACCTACTGTAAAGTGCGCACCCTCTCTCACTGCCATGTGTGAATGGAAGCAAGTCTGTGTGTGTGCGAGTGTGAGACCCCAAAGTGGGGTTGGCGTGGCCCCAGCTGCAGGTTTGAGCACAGGCTGCAGGTGCCTGGGGAGCACCGTGCACTCGCTGCACAGAGGTACAAGGCCGCGTCTCCAGGGTGCGAGGGCTCAATGTGCAGGGAGAGGTGTTTGGCAGTCACGTTGTGGAAGGCTGTGAGTCTTCCCTTTTCCTTTTTATCTGCAACTGAATTTACTGATATCAGGAATGCAGGACCTTTAGCAGGGTATTTTTTGTACCATGCGAAGTAAGTAAACAAGTTATTATTGTAGTCACAGTTCAGAATGGAAGTTCCTCCCTCCTGCACACTCAGGGATGGAGGGTTCTGCTTCACCTGTTGCTGCTCACCATTCTGCTGTTGAGCGTTCACCCCTGTGTGGAGAAGGAGTAACAGATTTTACAACTTAATCCGTGAAGTCCCCACAGAAACCACCATAAACCAGAAAGCAAAACAAAATAAAACTCCCCAACTATCTCAGTATCCCCTGAAGTTGTTCTCTTCTACTCAGACCTCCCACCCCAGACTCACAGCGGGGCTGGAGACAGAAAAGCAACCACAGAGCCCCCAGCAGCCTGCCCATTTCTCCTGGGGAGACTGGTCGTCCTGTCTCCTGCCCAGGCAGCTGTCAATCTGACTGCAGCTTCCTGCTCTTCATTCACGCCCTTCCACGGAGCCTTCTGCTTCTTGTCTGAGCCGACCTGGTTTTAGCTGCAGTTACTCATCTTTATGAGAAGAAGCACTGCTCCCTCTAGTCCACATGCAGCAAATTTCTGAAAATGCGTTTCTGTGTTTCCAGAAGTTCAATTTGTAATTCCTTTCCCAAGTTAATATGTTAAAATAAGAGACTTTAAGAGATCACATAATTCAAATGTATGGATATGTTTCTTTATTGCAAGTAGAAAATGATCACTGAGAATTTAGAGAATTATACACAGTCACATGATTGACACTTTTCAACTGGCATACTTAGGCAGACACCATATTTTAAAATAATAAGGATTGGAGTTTCAAGGGGGACACATGGTGTATGATTGATGTTATATTTAATTCAGTGGCTACAGATTTAGAACACAAGGAGTTTGGGAGCTTCACCTTCAATGGAATTGCATTCTAACGTGGTCTTCACAGTCATCTTTCTTGTGGTTAAATAAATGCCACATGTAATTAAATGTGATACAAATCCAGACAACTCTCTTAAAAACCCAAATCAGCACAAAAAAAGTGTATCCTCTGTAACAGATTATCCTCTGTAATAGATCAGCTTCTGAACTAGGTGATCTCTCCTGGAATGTCAATGAAATCATTTAGTGGGTTTGTATTCTCAAATGAGACAAAAATTACATACTCCTATGAAGTCTATAGACATCATGAGGCCATAAAATTTAAAGTACTAGAAAATGCCCCCAAGGCAACCATTTTCTTGCCTTCACTCTGGTTTCACACCTAGTCTACGTCTCCACAGTTTAGCCCCATGGAAGAGGCACGAAGAGTCTGTCCTGCTTACAGTGCTGACTCAGGGGGGTGACTAGCTATTGCAGCTGAGGTTGAACAGAATATAACTTTCTGGGAGTTATTTGAGCAAAGACACAGAACACAGATTAAAATAATTTGGGGTATACATTGTGTATGGGAAGAAATATTTCTCATTTGTATTTGAATTACAATGCATCGTTCTGCGGGGTCACCGTGTTATCGGGCCCACAGTCACTGCTCAGTCCCGACAAGCTGAGCCGTCCCCGTTGTACATGACACCTGTGTGCGCGTTCCCTCGGCCGGAGCTCCCTTCCTGCTCCCTTCATCCTTCACCCCGAGTGACTCGTGTTCATCTGCGGGGTTTCAAGCTGAGCTGTCACACGTCCAGGAAGCTTCCTCTGACTGGCAGCTATTGATTTCATAATAGCCTTTGCTCTCCCGGTAAAACTGTATGATTCAAATACATGTGTTCCCCGCTAGACCGCCTCTTCCACAAGGGAAGTAAGTGACTTGTATTTATTCGAAGCTCCCTATCCAGCTTCCAACAGGTACTTAGTAAATATTTGTTGAATGATTGAATGAGAGAAACTTGTGAATAAAGGTGGATGAGAAGTATCACCCTCATTTTGATGAGGATTCTAATATGACTTACAAAGAACATGACTTGCTCACACTGATATAGGACGCTCATAACTGGAAGTTAGCATTTTCTAATGGTATTTCTAAATATAACAAAGAGGGAGGTGATGCAAATATATACATTAGAATGTAAATAAAATGAACAATCAAATTCACTGGAAGAAGTTGGAAAAAAATAATAAGTGAAGGCTTACAGAGCATAGCACTGCTCTTTCTTTGACACTTTAAGGTTTGATTTTTATGATTTCCTTTTATACACTTACATAATATTGAATAAAAGACAAACACATTCAGGCTGAAAATATCCATTTTAACACAGAACCTTATAACTGGGTTTGAGGGGTCCTCTAGTAGAATTGCTGACTCGCTGATTCCCTGACTTGGGGATTCATGTATTAAATATGGTTTTGGTTAGAATAGGAATGGTTTGTCGATTGATTGTTCATCAGCATTTCCAGTTTTTTGGAAGAGACAGCGCTTTGATTTACCAAGTGTGCACTTACCACAATGTTAGATGCAAGTAATAATATGCCGACATCTCTACTTCGCTGCTGGTTTGGGACTGCAGTCACATGACTGGGTTCAGGCTTCTGGTGCCTGGGGAGCACTGTGCTCCACAATACAGTGGTCGGTGGCTGAGTGCCTGGTCTGGGATAAAGGAAATTCTAACCCATCCTTAATATTATTTATTGTTGTTCAATTACAGCTGTCCTCATTTGCCCCCATTACTCTCCCCTGCCCTACCCACCCCCCACCTCCCACATTCAATCCTCCCCCCAACTGTCTTTGACCTTGACCTTGGGTCCTTTACACATGTTCCTTGACTTGACCCTTCCCCTTCTTCCCCCTGTTATTGATAGTGGCCTTTTATTTTTTTTTCTCCTTTTCTTCCCCACTTATTTATATTAGAAAAAGAATGATGGAGCTTTTCCCAGGTTTCTGTCTGTTGCAATGTAAGCTATAAAGATGCAGAAAAGAGAATACAGGTGGGACTCTCTTACCTGCTTTCTTAGTCTTAGAGAGAAAGAGGTAAATGACTCCGCTTTCCATTGAGTTTGTTCTTCACTCATTTCCACAAAGACAGAACCACATATGGGAGAGTTGAACAATCTCCAGATTTTACCTAATAACACTATCCCACAGAGATCTCAGGATGAACCATGCATGTGTTTGCATTGTCACATCAAATTGAAGCTCATTTAGAAGTGCTTTCTGCATGAATCAGGAGGTGCAAAGCAATAGGAATGCAATCCTAATCACGTTGAGCCCCTGTTCCCACTCTAGGGTTTGGGTTTGGTCCTCAGCTATAGTTTTGAATGCAGGCCGCAGGTATCTGGAGTGGACTGGGCCTGCACAGCTCAGAAGTAAGTGGCTGAGTCCCCAGGATGAGAGTCTCCAATATAGAGGTGTCTGTGTTTGTTGATACTGACTGTGGATCTTCATCTTCCTTTTGCTGCATTTCAGAAACTATGATATGAAGAGTCCACCAGGATTTTGCTGAAACCACTGCACATTGGTTTGGAGATAGGAGAAATTCATGTCAGCCCTGGCTGGGTAGCTCAGTTGGTTAGAGCATCATCATGATATGTCACAATTGTGAGTTTGATCTCCAGTCAGGGTACACACAAGAAGCAACCAAGGAATGCATAAATAAGTGGAACAACAAATTGATCTCTCTCTCTCTCTCTCTTTCTCATCTCCCTCCTCCTTCCTGTCTCTCCAAAATAAGTTTTTAAAAAAGTGCATGTCAGAGAGTAATTTCTTCCATCTTGGGGGATCAGGACCCCAGGGCTCTGCTCCACCTTCATCTGCAATCTTGCCCTGCAAAATTAGGCCCAGGGCACAGGCGAGGGTCACTGAGACTTGTGCTCTCTCTGTTATCCCCCTTTTCCTTTCCTCCCTTGATTCTTCCCAAATTCAGCTGTGACATCCCTGCCTGATCCCCCTGGGATGTCCTCAACTCACAGCAGATCTGTATCACAGGAGGCCCAGCAAGACTCCCTTTTGCACCTTCATGATCCTTTACCCTTTTGCTAGAGGGACAGACCTTGATATCAAGTCCCTTTAAATGTTAGTGAATGACATCTTGAATTTGGAGCTAATTTTGTTCCTGTAGCCCATTAATTTCATGCGATAGATTCAGCAGCCATTTCTAAGCTCTGTTGCTCAGCTTTGTAGTGGGAAACTTCACCTTCATGTGGCTTAGTTCACCTTCAACACACTGTGGTATGTGCGTGTGTGTGTGCACATGTCCGAATTCTGTTGGAGTACTACAGTGATTACTTTTTTAGGGTTTGCAACAAGTATATTTATACATATTTATAAAATACAAATATATATTATATATACATTACCTGTAATACAAATATATATACACACACACATATATATATTACATACAAGATCTGTTCAGAAAAAGTTCAGCCATTTTTAACATATTGAGAATGGTTTGGGTGACATCAATGTAACCTGGCAGCCAAGGAGAGTGGCCTGGAATGCAGACATGTGAGCAATGATGACTTCACTGTACTAGTCAGTGGCGGTGGCAGACACCATTGAGTGAGCATGTGTACTGTGTGGTCATCACGTCCAATATGACTGAGTGAGTAGAGCAATGAATCTGCATCCATCTTTGCATTAAGCTTGAACATTCCTTTACAGAAATAGTTTGGATAATTCAGAATACTGCAGCTATGGGCAACTGGTCATTGGCAGCTTCATCATGACAACTTGCCCATTCATGCATCATGTTTCACGTAGAGTTTTTTTGGTGAAACACCTATTCACCCAGGTAGCTCAGCTTCCATACAGCAAAATACGATGGGGCAATTGACGGTGATTTGGGGAACTGTATGAGGTCCTAAGTGTTCCTACTTTGAAGAGGACTGAGGTGTCATTGACTTATGTACAATGTTTCTTATATCTTGTATCTTCTTCAATAAATGCCTCTATTTTTCTTATTACATGGCTGGATACCTTCTGGAAAAACCTTATATTGACCTGTCATATTTTCCTGAATCTCATCACAGTTCTGAAATCTCTTCCTTTGAAAGGTGATCTTAGCTTTGGAAAAGCCAGTCTCAAGGTGCCAAATCTGGGCTTCAGGGGGCTGAGTCACCTGGGTAATTTGATGTTTAAGTCTTAAGTTTGTATGGACATTTTAAGAGGAGTCTCCTGAAAATCTGGAGTTTCTTCCATCACCTCAAACTCCATTGGTTTTTACAGCCAGAAGTTATGGGGATTTATCTTCCTGTCACTGGAACCCTGGGCTGTGTGGTCTGGCCTGGGGCTGGGATCCCTTGTTCCCAAAGCATCCTTCCCAATTTTTATCCACCACACATGGGTGTGGGACCAACTATTCCCCCACTCTCCATGCCACACCGTGTCTCTACCTCTCCACCCATCTCCGTGTGTCTGCCCCTCCTTATCCGCTTGGTTGGATGTGGCTTCTTTAAATCCTCGGTTCAGACAGCTTGATTTTCTGACAGTTCTGGGTGATATTTGTTTTAAGGTCTAGTTGTAATTTTTTCTGTAGTTGTGCAAGTAGGCAAAGTGTGTTTACTAACACTTCCCTCTTGACCAGAAGTCCATCATCAATATGATTTTTATATGTCACTAATTTTTTCACTCCATCTGAATAAACTCTAAAAAAAGAAATAAGGGATTATTTATTACAAGGACATGCCTGCATCTCTATAAATAGTAAAAATTTAACAAACTATGTTAATTTCAGATCAATTTCAGAACCCAAAGAGACTGAGAATTTTGGTCTTTTTTTTTTCTTGGCTATGCATGTGACTTTCATAAATAAGTGGATATTTTTGTAAGTACTCTACAATCCAGATTTACATTTCTCCCATGTTTGTAATAGTGGATTTTCCAGATTATGTGCCACTCTGTCCAGGAATTCATTATGTGTGTGGGAAAAACATTATTCTTGCATTCTAAGGTAAGCAAGGGCCCAAGGAAGTTGGAGTCATGGGTCAGTTTTAGGTA